>MU129147.1:12163-26677 GCA_014904985.1 Hydnum rufescens UP504
CGAGGTGGGCCTAGTCAGTTTTATTGACTCTGGTGATGCCAGTGCCCGCGATTCAGCCTTGTCGAAAGATGAATGGAGAGATGCTTGGTCAAATCTAATTTTTGTTGTTCATGCATCAAATCTCTCTCTCTTTGGCATTCATCTGCCTTGTCATTCACACACTGTTTGATGGAAGCAGTGTACTATGGGGGGCTACTGGGCTTGATAGAAATCCCTCAGTTTGGGATCTCTTCCAATATTATCTTCAGGGGGATTGGATGGGTTTCACAACTTCAGGCTTCAAGTGTCCTTGCCCTTGCTTCTCCTCAACTTGTGGTTTCTGCCCTCCCCCTCACCTAGGGAGGCCTTGTAGATATTAGCTAGTTGATTTGTCCAAGTCCTCATTTGGGCAAATTTCAGTCAGGTCTTGCCTGAAGAGTTGAGGAAGAGACTTCAATAGAGCATACTGAAATGCCTGAAGCTGCCTGAAAAATGCCGAAAAATGCCCAAAATAGCCCAGAATGGCTGTGAGCTAGTGAATTGAAATGAATGATTTTTGACCGAATTCAGCCGAAGGCCCTAGGAGACCTATTAGGTACCATTCTCTGCCCAAAAGTGGTACCTATCTTAGGTCCCTATATGACTGACCAGCCTGCTTCTGCAGGAAGCTGCTGAGGCACACGACCTTGTGGTCACTGTATATAAACATTCCGCCTTCCATGACAAATTGGTCCAGCATGACCTCCTCGATCGTTTTCCTCTCTTGACACAGTACATAGAATTTGGCTTCCCGATGTCCATAAAGAATCCTCTTTCCCCTCGCCTCACGACCTTCGCCCCCCGCCACCATCCCGGAGCTTTCCTCCATGCGGACTTCATATCCAATTATCTACAGGATGAGGAGAGGCATGGTCATGTGTCCAAACCCTTCCCACGACACATTGTTGAACAAGCTCTCGGTCCATTCTATGCATCACCTTTGAATGTGACCGAGAAGGCGTGAGATCCTGCCTTCCCAGACGTTCCTAGATGGTGGCTCATCACGAATTGCTCCGCTAAGGACGCTGGTGTCTCTCTCAATGATCAGCTGGATGCTGATGACTACCCTACCACATGGGATGGTGCCAAGAGGATGGCTGCAATAGTAAGTACTAGTTTCCCCCCCTTTCTTCCTCGTACAACCTTGCCGGGCAAGTACCCGTGCATTGCACCGTATCCCATATGCCCTGCCTCGGGCAGCCTATGGACTGGTACTGCAATGGCAGCCGAGCCAGTCCATACAGCAGTCATCTCTTAAGATGAACTTGCAACGCACGTGCATTCTGCGACGTTGCACTGTGATCGTTATCACCGCTTTCAGACGAGCTGCGTAGCTCATCTCTAACCCTAATTAGGTTACTGCTTGCCCACAAGGCACTCAAATGGCAGTTGGCGATGTAGAAGCCGCATACCGCTGCTGTGGTTGGCGACCACTAGACAAGTTCAATATGGTCATAAAAGACATATCTGGCGACGATGCCTTCCATATACTGTAAATCACACAGTACCCTTTGGTATAAGGCCCGGCGCTGGAATCTGCGGAGCTGTCCTAGACACAGCCAAAGAGTTCCTTATTGCTGAAGGGATGGGTCCAATCGTGAAATGGGTTGACGACTTTGGTTTCATCCGTTTCCCACTGACACAGGCCAGTGGAGGCTTCCCAGCTCTTACACAGACCACTCTCCACTTCTCTCCCTCCAATGTCATCATTGACCTGCATACCCCCTTGGATGTTGCCCTCGCCACCCTCCCCACTCCTATTTATTCCCCACGTCTCACTCCCCACAAAATCTCCTACACATACGCATATACCATCCCAGACATCATTGCCTCTACTGAACCATTAGGTTTACCATGGGCTAGCTCCAAGTGGATCCCGTTCCAATGGGTAGCTACATATATTGGTTTCGCATGGGACCTCTGGAACAAATGTGTTTATGTCCCAGATCTCAAACAGATTAAATACTACAAACATGTCATCAACATACTGACTGTCACCACTAATGGAGGCCGCACCCTGCTGGCCCCCTTGACGAAGGTTCATGGCTGCCTAGTCCATATTTGCTTCGTCATGCGACTCGGCTGTTCTCACCTGCCATCACTACAATGTGCAATCAAAGGCTATGCCAACCCCCATGTCCTACACACACTTTCAAACTGGGCACAGAGCGATCTCACATGGTGGCAGGATCAACTTACTTCCCCTGGTGCCTATTACTCCCTCCATGACTGCAGCCCCGCTGTCGATTGGAAAATCTCTGTTGATGCCTCTAAGAAATGGGCATCGGCCTACGAGTGGACAATGCTTACATGGCATGGAAGTGGAAGGATAAGGCCCTTGGCTCTGGCAGTCGTGATATTGGCAGAGCCGAGAGTATTGCAATAGAATTTGTTTACCGCTATCTTCAAGCTATTGGTATCCACGACAAATGAGTTCTAGTCTGGGCAGACAACTTAGGATCCAATGCAGCCCATGACAAAGGTCAAGGCCGTAATATGTGGTCTAATGCTGCAATTCAGCGGGGCTGGGAGATCGGACATGCCTCTGGGCTCGAGTTAGATGTCCAGTACATTGCATCGGCCAATAACCCTGCAGATCAAGTATCACGCGGTGATTTCATTGGACTCCATAGGCTTGAGTGTGTGTTTCCTATTCCCGATGAGCTACTCCCATTCCTGAAGGAGTTTAACTGATTAAGTGACCAATGTACCCCACACACTGTAGTTCATAATAATCTGTCTGTTTTTGCGCACCTTGATTCCTTCAGTCTCTTCCCACCCATTCTGTCAGTTGGACGACAACCTGGCCCTAGTCATTTCATTCTAACCCCGTCCCTATATCATCCCGGTGTCCGAGCCCAGCATCGGATCTGTTCATGGTCCTCCCCACAAGTCATAGCAAAACGAGAACGGCTCATATGTAGCAACCCACAGTTAGCTCTACACCGTGCCCATGCCGAAAAGGTCCTCCTGGAAAGATGGGAGGAAGGCACAAGAACAGTGTATGGTGCAGGCATCATCCGGTGGGCTGAGTGGTGTGAGGCCAATAAGATCAGTGAAGACTGCCATCTCCCAGCTTATCCCGATCTACTCCTCTGCTTCATCACAGACTCAGTGGGCTGTATGGGCACTTCCACAGTAGAGAACTGGCTGGCCGGCCTGCAGGCTTGGCACACCTTCCACAATTTTCCATTCCCAGGTGATACTCCTACAATCCAGGCTGCAATAGTGGCTGTTGGTAAGCTGGCCCCAATATCCTCCAAGCGCGTGCCACATCCTCCTGTCATGCTCGAGCATCTACATGTCATTAGAGACGAAATGGATTTTTCAAACTCCTTCGATACAGCATTCTGGGCAGTCATATGTGTGGCCTTCTGGGGAATAGCTCGGCTAGGCGAAGTCACGGTTCCATCAGTCAATCACTTCATCCTTGGATGACACGTACACAAGGACACTGCCGTCCTGTGGTCCACCCATGGCGATGCTCAGTCAGTCTCCGTCCACATCCCATGGACAAAGACAACACAGCGGACTGGTGCAACACTAATCCTCACACACGAGGACGATTGCACATGCCCTTTCCATGCTGTCCAGCAACAGCTACTCACAAATGCAGCCCTACCTTCGGACGCTCACTTCTTCGGGTTCCTAACCAGTGATGGCTGGCAACCAATGGTCAAACGGTCAGTCATCACTCGGTGTAACGAGATCTGGGCCAGGTACGGCCTGCAAGGCCCATCTGGTCATAGTTTCCGCATCGGTGGCACGACTCATCACCTAACAAGAGGCACAGATGTTAAAGTTGTCCAACAACTGGGTCGGTGGACCTCAGATGCATTCTACATATACTGGTGTAACATGCAAGCAATTATCCCACTTCATGTCCACAATGCAGCCCACCAAGCCGACATCATCCACAAGGTTGATGCCTTCCTACTCGATGCAAGCCCAGAAGTGAAGACAAGGTGGGAGGAGATTGAGAAGGCACGTGAGGAGATGAACTCAATGCTCCCCCCAGTTAGAAAGAAGGCCCGGACTGGGAAGACTCATAGGTAGTGCTTAATACAGAGTAGAACAAATCAGGCCAAGTAGTTCAGAGATATGACACAGACAGCCTCAGGTGGTGTGGAGACAGTAGAAGTGACACTTCTTGACTGTGTTGGCCCTTGGCTGTTTGGGAGACAGTCAATCCATGCCCCTACGCACCGAGCTTTGCTTCGCAAATCTCCACACACACACGCCAGCCATAATTCCGATAGCACGGAAAACAGAATGAATTGCTAGCTCTTAGTTTCAGGCCAAAGGCACAATGTCCGAAAACGGTGGCTAGAGTATGAGTGGCATCGAGTCGATCGGCAACTACCGCTGTTGCCTCCTGACTCCTTACAGTCCGAGATTGACGTGACGCCCAGTGACATACGCTTCTTTCGCTCGCCTCTCCTGCCCTCGTTACTTGTCTCATATCATCTATTAAATTGTTGACTGGCAAGTTGTAAGAGCATGCAGGAGAAGCCCGCCTGCCCTCCTCCAGATTGCCCATCCTGCCTGACAGTCAATCCATGCCCCTACACACCGAGCTTTGCTTCGCAAATCTCCACACACACACACCAGCCGTAATTCTGATAGCATGGAAAACAGAACGAATGCTAGCCTTTGCCTAGTCATTTCCCAATTAAAACTCACGCCCGCTTTCGGATTCTGCCGGTTTATGGCACTACATGGCAGTGACCTGGCTGTCTTTCATCAGCAGAATGAAAATAGCTTCAGAGGCTCCGAAGGGCCATAAGTGCAACTTCTGGCCCTTTGGAGCCCTTGAAGCAACTTACATTTTGTTGGTGTGCATCCATGGCTGAGGCAAAAACTAGAGCTATTCAGCTCAGATTGGACATATTGCCAATCATCCTTCTGTCCGCTGTCCAGTCTCCTTTGGCAGCATGGACTACATTTGGTCCACTCTGGGGGGAGACTTCTCGGGCATTGTGATGTTGGGACTCCTCCAATAGCTGACTGTTTATGCTTTTAGCAATATTGAACACCTTGCCCCCCAACCTGATTCTAGGAGCCCTTGATGCAACCTCTGAGGTGTGTGATCAAGGCCTCACTTGATCTTGGCAGGGCATTGAGATTGAGATGCCCTCCTTTGGGGCCTGCTCTTGCAGGAGGTGCCTCCTCCGTTGTAAGGTAGCTCGCTGAAGTGAGTGTGGTGACAATCTATGTACCCCTATCCTGGGCACCCATCAATTACCATTGATGCTATGCTTGAGAAGAGCATGGTGCATATAAGATATGTCATCTGATGACTCAACCTAGAAATACTGGTGAAATCCGCAATTGCAGGGGGTTGGGTTGCTATTGAGTGATATTTCAGTGTATCCTCATCTGGGTGAGGCTTGATATCCACTTACTTTGTCTCCTTTCTGAGAAATTCCAGAATTGGATATGGCACTCAACCCAACCCAACCAATGAATACAGACCAACCGAGTGAAATACAAAAACCTGACCAAACAAAATATGAAACCTGACTGAATGAAATATGAAACCCGACCAAATGAAATACAAAACCCAACTGAACAAAATACAAAACCCAACTGAATGAAATACAAAACCTGACTGAACAAAATACAAAACCCAACCGAATGAAATACAAAACCTGACTGAATGAAATATGAAACCTGACCGAATGAAATATTAAACCCAACTGAACAAAATGTGAAACCTGACTGAACAAAATACAAAACCCAACCAAACGAAATACAAAACCCGACTGAACGAAACACAAAACCCAACCGAATGAAATACAAAACCCAACTGAATGAAATACAAAACCTGACTGAACAAAATATGAAACCTGACCAAATAAAACACAACCCACCAGGCAGATCAGGGTTGGAGGGCTGTGCATCATTCCCAAGGTCTGATTGCCAATGTAATGCACCTCTCAAGGCTCAGGCTGACTATGGACTTGTGGCACCTCTCCAAAAATAATACCCACCAAAATAGAGGCAAATTGAAGGGTCCCTCATGTAGTTACACAGTGCGGCATTCCTGGCACAGATACGTACTTAAAATCTGACAACATCTGGCATGGAACCGATTTCTGTGTAATTTATTCATCACTGGACATCACCAAGGAATCTACTAAGGCCTCCTTATGGATTTCAAGGTCTGAGGGGTCCTGGGTGCATGAGAGAACCCCACTGTGTAGTTTCCAGGGCAAAATCAAACATTGTCTCCATGTCGCTGTTAGCAACTTCTACCCCGCTATCTTTCTGAACCAGTTGAACAATGGCAACTGGGATTAGAACATATGTCAATAAATCCACCATCTGTAGGCCTCCAAACTGCTTTGCATGAGTCCCATCTGGTCTTTTCTTTGGTCTTGTATTCAATTGATGAAACATATCTTGAAGGCACTTCTTGATTATTAATATGCCCTTTACACCATAACTGAATAGGAAAAATTGCTCCAGTCATTCAAAAATGGAGTGACGAAATATAAATATAACTTACTAGGCTGTTGGAGCATACAGATGTGCTACATGTGCATATTTCAATGGGGTGTTCTTCTCGAGTGCTTCTTTGATTTCCGAGAACCTACAATATGACTCAGGCTTTATTATAAATGAGTGAATTAGTTGTTTTTCAGCCTCTAAGCACCCTGGAATGGAATCAAAGTTGACCATAATGTCCAGCTTGGTTTCTGCCAATATTCAGTGACTGGCACAGAAGTTATTGGAATAGTGCTCCACCGCTGATAGGCTTTTATTCTTGGAGGCAAATTTCCAAACTCCCCCCTCATTGTAAATTGCTGATGGATTGCAAACCAGAGCATTCACCAGTTGCATATGCATCGGATCAGAGACATGAGCTGTATGCAAGCCACAATAAGGACAAACTTTTTGTATCACTGGATATAATGTATGGGGGTGAGGTCAACTTATTGACTTGCGAAACTTGAACCATGAATCAAATAGAACAAATCTCACAGATTGGGTGGTCCTGTGTGGCTTTGAGCCTCCTCTCCATCTCATCCCACTTGGCATCTGCCTTGGCCTGTTCTGCATCCATACAGTCTGAATAATCATCGTTGGGCACATGGACAAGAGAGGGAGTAAGGGGATGGTGCAAATCAGATTTCTTCAAATCTGTGGCTGTGCACTTCCTGCATGTCCAGTGAGGGTCAGCAACTGACTTTGAGCCACCAACACATTTGACATGAGACCATGATTTGCAAATCAAGCACTCGGCTATTTTGATTGCTGGAGCAAGGTTGCCCTTTCTTTGAAGGTTGGGTCCATCACCCTCCAAGCCACACTCGCAGGAAAATTTCCAATTCAAGGGTGATGCAGATTGTGCCCTCTTCTGATGGCCAGAGTGTGCAGGTGCTGCTTTTAGTGATGAGGGGATTGTAAGTTTCTTTGTTGAAGGGCTACCATTCTCAACAAATTCGAAAAAATGTGGAGTGCAACTCTGCCCCCAAGTTGCAGTCTCCTCGGGACTGGCGAGCCTATACTTGCTTGACACTATTGACATTGAAAGGATCTGATTGGAATTGATATCGCCTATGATAACACCATGGGCTGCTTTAACTTCCATGATCCGATGTTCATAGAAGTCAAGTCGAGCATGCTCTCCACTGTCCAGTAAATATATGAGTGAGTGAGTGTCTTCCGACTTCTGGTGGCCCCCAAACAGCATGGAAACCTTTCCAGCCATTTTGGAGACCGTCCCATTGCCTTCAAGGTCATCATATGAGAATACTGACTGAGAGCCAGGCCAATGGATTCTTGCTGTAAAGTGATTCAGTTTGGAGTAGATTTGGCCCACGAGGGTGTAAGATGGGAAACCCTTCTTTTTCCCCAAGGGGTAAAGTACAAGGGGGGCATCCCACTGTCGAGCAGCTGGCTGAAGATGGAGGAGAGTTTTGAAGTGAAGGAGAACTGGGAGACTGATGACAACACCGGAGTGAAGTGGGGCATCATGTTTACAGAGCAGGTTGCCCTGATGTTGGTGCCAGCAGGAGCTAAGATTTTGTTCAGGACGATGCAAGGATGTCCATTCAAAAACCATTGTTCATCAGGGAAACCAACAATCACTCTAGATGTTCCAGAGCACCCAGAGCAACTGGAGCCATCCGGACCACCCAAGCCTGCAGGTAGTCTCCAGAGCTAGCTTATAGCTCTGCTGCTCAAACAGTCCATCACTCTGACAGCTCCAGGTGCTCCCAGAGCAGGTTGATTGTTGAGGGTCCATATTATTAACATCATGTATTGTTGAAATATAATGAAGGAAAATTCAACAGCTTAAACTACTCAATTGTCATCCTTCAAAACCTGCTTCCCATTACCCTTGGATTTCTTTGATTTCATAGTGTAACCGCATGCTGCCCTATTTCCGGAGTGAGTAAAGTATTCTGAATGATAGAACATATAACGCATGCAGCAGCATTGCCCAGTTTGGCACTGATAGCATCCCATTCTTCAGAGTGCTTCTTACCCCAAGCCTTGATCCAGTCAAGGTGACCTTTGTAATAAGGGCAATATTTTTCAGCAGATAACTCAATATTGGCCTCCCTCCCAGTCTCCCATCTGTGGAGTGTATTCTGAATCTGACAGGGGTAGTAAGCACACACAGCAGAAATGCAGACTTCTTATGCCAACTCACCATGGTCAAAGCAAATGCAACTGGTTCAGGCAGCATGGGTATGAAGGCATCCATGAAGGAGTGCACTATCTTTGCTTGCTTCGGTGTCTTCTTCCCCATGGCAAAGTATGTTTGCATGACCTGAAATATGCAAGGATGGCGTAGTGCATCTGAATGGGTTCCCTGCAGTAGTAAAGATATTCAGTTCTGCCGCCATTATTTTTGATTCAGATCTACCTCTTCAGCATTGTGAATACAGAATGAAAAGTTCTCTTCATATACAGTAGAGCACCCTGGACAATGGCAGAAATCTCCTCAGGGCTTTCTAGTGTGTCAAAGCCATAGAGAGATTGAACACATATCTGAGCTATGTCCTTGAATCTGCTACGGAAGCTGGAGATTGACTTGATGACCTATTTGTGTGTCAGAATACGGTTAATTTGATGTATCATAGAGGTCGCTGACCATAGTAACCATGGGGGAAGTGATCTCAAATGGATTGATACCTGTGCTTTCAAAAGCAGTCTCAAATGCAGTACCAACATACTTACACATAACCATATGATTTCCAAAGATGTCTCCTGTCAACATTAGGAAGTGGAAGCTGTGGAGGGCAGGCTCCATAACAGACCAAATATGCGGATCTTGGTGGTTTCTCCAAAAGCCTTGAGTACATGGCATCTTGTTGTCAGTAGTGGATCCCAAATCATTGTCTTTGCCAAAGGATGGTGATGGGGATTGATAATATGAGGTCATGCATGCATCCTGCAGAGTAGGTGTGGTGCTATATGAACCTGAATGGTTCACAACCTGGACAAGGAAGGCACTTAGTGGAGAGAAACCATTGTATTGAGTGTATAAGCACAAACTACTAGCCTGGGATGAAGATCTCAGCAGACCAAACCTTCCACTATCATGTGAGTGATGTGACCCAGACAATTGCATGATCTGATCGACATGCTGAAAAATAGATTATTATTGGAAGATTGATTATTGTGCCCTGGAGACTGATAAGGTGTACATTCTTTGGTCTTTTAGTTAGCAGACCATTGCTTGATGAGTTGAAGATTGAGTAGGAATCGTCACTGGAAATAATATGCAGCTTTTGGTCATCGGACTTTTGTAACTTTTGTAGCAGTTGGGAGGGAAGAGACTGATCGTTGTTCACATCTGCTGACTCAGAGGATGAATCAGTGTCATTAATATTACTACTGATCTTCCCAGTGGCAATCTGGGTAGTATTAGGGCATCAGTAGTCATCATAAAACTTATGCAGATAAAATAAACTCCTTGAGACACCTTTCTTGTACTAGAAATGCCAGCACCACACAGTGAACCACTGTACTCGATCTCAAATGCTGGAGTTCCAGACTGCTGCTCGATTCTTTTCCTTTTGCGAGCCTGTCAATGTTCCTCATCCTCTTGGGCATGTGCAGCTTGAATACGTTCTTCTTCTTGCTCCTCTGTCTCAGATTCGCTGGGGAGTGTGGTGGCCAGGCCGCTGGCTGGCACTGGCATTGCTGGGGATTCGTCAGACTCATCATCTCTAGGATCTAGAGTGTTATATATCATCAATATCAATGGTACGTTGTGTGGTATACCAGCTGGCAGTGACTCTATGGTGTGTACTCACCCAGACCTTCCTCAGGGCTTGGTTCCTTGTCATTGACAGCCCTGCTAGAGTTTTTTCTGTGTGTTGGCTGGTTCTAGTAAAGTGGGGCATTTAGTCGCAATGAAAAATTTTGCATTGGGTGAGGGTACCTTTTTGATTGCTGTGAGATCTGGAGGATCACTCCCAAGACCTAGGCTCTCTAGCAGCTTGGCATTCCTCTTAATATTGTGTTCACAACATTTCTCTAATTTGCTGAGGACAGGAGGTGGGTTATCCACAGCAGTGTCTGGGTCTCCTGTGTTCTTCAGAGAAAATGCCTTTAAGTGATTGTTTTCATGCCTAAAATGATGGCTACATAGAGTGCTGCTTACTTTCATATTTTTCTTGGGGAGAGACACTGACTTTGCTGACTTCAGGCTGGTCAGCCACTTTTTATACCTATCTTAGGTACCAATCTGGGGCAGATTTGATACCTATGGAGGTCTGTATATAGTTGGGCCCAACTCTGGCCCAAACAATTGATTAGCCTACCCCTGAGCAAGATGTGGGCCCAAATTTGGGCCCAACTAGGCCAACTGGTCCTAACCATAAATAGCAACATAATGTATTATATAATCAATATTATATATAAGCATCCATAATCAATTTCCATATTTGAACATATTACATAATCAATTTCCATATTTGGACATATTACATAAGCAATTTCTATATATATGGGCATATTACATAATCAATTTCTATATTTGGATTATTACCTAGTCAACTTCCATATTTGGAAATGCTACATAAGCTTCCATATTTGGAATTATTACCTAGTCAACTTCCATATTTGGAAATGCTACATAAGCTTCCATATTTGGAATTATTACCTAGTCAACTTCCATATTTAGAAATGCTACATAAGCTTCCATATTTGGAATAATTACCTAAACTATTATATACAGTTATATTACCTAATCTAATTATATAAGCAAAAAAGTGGACAAAGGGGGGGGGCCCAGGAGGGATTTGTTGAAAGCCTTGAGCCTTATATGTTCCTCAGAATGCCTGTGTGCAAGGCTGACCCCTAGTTGTGGGATGTTTGAGTGTCACTTAATACAAGTGATGTATTAAGTGACACTCAAACATCCCACAACTGGGGATCAGCCTTGCACACAGACATTCTGAGGAACATATAAGGCTCAAGGCTTTCAACAAATCCCTCCTGGGGCCCCCCCCTTTGTCCGCTTTTTTGCTTATATAATTAGATTAGGTAATATAACTGTATATAATAGCTTAGGTAATTATTCCAAATATGGAAGCTTATGTAACATTTTCAAATATAGAAGTTGATTAAGTAATAATCCAAATATAGAAATTGATTATGTAATATGCCCATATATAGAAATTGCTTATGTAACATGTCCAAATATGGAAATTGATTATTTAAGCAACTACTTATGGTGTACTACATAACCACATTATTATGTAATTGATCAAACCCTAACCCTAACCTCACTGGACATGGGGGTAGACGTTCCCAACCCCACTCCAGACAATCCCAACCCTAACCCCCAACCCTAACCACCAACCCTAACCACCAACCCAACCCCAAACTGTCCCCAACCACCAACATAATTACTATATTTGGCATACTACAGCATGAGGTGAAGTTGGGCCCAAGGTAGCCACAAATGGGCCCAACTTGGGCCCAAAGTCTGTAAGCCAGGGGTATTAAAGACCCTGAGTTGGACCCAATTATGTTCCATATTGCTTGGGACCTAGTTAGGTATTAAAAGTGCCTCATTTTTCCACCTAAGGTAGGTGTCATAACTGGCTGACCAAGGTGGGGTGGAGGTGTTTTCTTTTTAGCCATAAGGAGAGGAGTGTAGGTGAGCCAAGAAGGGAGGTTGGGGATTTACTAGTTTTATTTTTATTTTAGTTGGGGGAATGAATCACAATATCCCAAGTCAGAAATCAGTATCCCACTTCGGACTCCAAATAACATAGGACTCATGCCTCATCCAATTTCTGGGAATGAACATTATAGCTGTCCACACTGTGGATGGGGGCCCTTTGTGAGCAAACAAGGATTGACTGGCCACATCTCAAAGATGCACCATTGTCGAGATGCTCAGCATCTTCTTGCTGCTGCCAATGCCAATGGAGAATGCCACTCAAGTCCCCTGGCCTTGGCAGGGCAGCAGACAGACCAGATGGATGTGGATGAGGATCCCTTGGCTCACCATCTGGGAGCACCCAGCAATGAACTCGATGAGCTCCCAAATGTCAATAATTCGTGGGACTCAGGGGATTCTGGACCTGAACCACTCACCCCTCATCAAAATATGGCATACATCATTAAGAAAATCCCTGGCGCTGCAAAGATTTTTCATAATTCTGGGCCATCCATCCAATCAATGGCATGGGACAGGCTGACTCAGAGGTCTCTTGAAAATCCTCCATTTTATCCATGGGCTTCTCTGGACGAGTTTGAGGTGGTTGATTGGTTATCTTCATTGGGTCTGTCCCAGGCAAAAATTAATGAGTTCCTCAATTTATCATGGGTGAGGATGTTGCTGACTTCATTCAGAACTTGGCTTCACTTACGATTTTGTCTTCCTGATTAGACCCAACACAATAGCCTGTCTTTTAGCACTGCGAAAGAAATGTATGAATGGATAGAAAAATTCATGCCTAGGGGCCCTGCATGGAAGACTGAAACAGTCATTTTAGACGATGCACCCAACAAACCACAGACACTGCACTATTGGGATGTAGTCGAGTGTGCTGAACACCTCTTTTCAAATCCAACATTCAGTGAGGGTATGCTGTATGAGCCAGTGAGACTTTTTGAGGCAGATGGCATAAAGTGTTCTACCATGAGATGAACACTGGTGAGATCTGGAATGAAGCACAGGTATGTCCTTTGGATTTGAATATTTGATCATGTCTGAACCTCACCACTTCAGATGACATTGCCTGCCGGAGCCATGATTATCAGCATCATACTTTCCTCTGATGAAACTCACCTGATGAACTTCTCAGGTGACAAGTCCATGCATGTTGTCTACTTGTCCATTGGGAACATTCCAAGTCACACCTGGAGGAAAGTAAATGCTGGTGCATGGATAGTCCTAGCAAGGCTACCTACTTTGAAGTTCCCAAAAACAATATTTGGAACAAAATCGGAGGCAGAGCATATGCCAGGGATTCTGAAGTGATGACTGTTTCATCAGTGCATGCAGATTGTGCTTAAGCCATTATGGGAAGACTGTCGTGAGCTATGGATGGTTATTGATGGCAAAGGAAATAAACAGTGGTGCATGTCCATCCTCATGGCATGGATTGCTGACTTGAAGGAGCAATATGATATTGTGGGTCTTTCCCCAAATTCGTGTCCAAGGTGTAATGCCAAATTCAGAGGATCTTGGAAATGCTGAACCTTGCACTCACCACACTGGACAATCCATTCTGGATAGTCTTCAGAGAATTCAAGTTGACTACCCAACTGTGAACACTTGGCAGTTTGCGAACAAGGTGAAGGAAGTTGGTTTGGCCAGGGTTGAGGAACTATGCTGGGAGGGGCTGTCAGTTGACATCTGCCAAATCATTTGTGTTGACAATCTGCATGGTCTCCACAAGATGTTTAAGGACCACATGATGGATTGGCTTACCAACTCAATTGGTGAGGCTGAACTTGATCGTCGATTCATGGCACAGCCACATTGCATTGGCACTAGGAACTTTGACTCTGGGATATTGCATTATTCCCAGTGGTCAGGCAAAGGTCATCAAGACTTGGAGTGTCATATCATACCTGTCATTGCTGGGGCAGATGGGAGCCAACCAGGGGTTATGAAGGCCATGCACGCATTAATGGATTTTATCTATATTGCTCAGTATCCCCTCCAATCCGATATGACTCTTGATGCATTAAAATTGGCCCATTCCAATTTCCAGAAGAACAAAGAAATATTCATCCAAAATGGCTCTCAAACTGGCTCTGTGGGGGTCATTGACCACATGAATATCCCAAAAGTCCATGCTCTCCACCAATGGATGACCAATATTCCTGACCTTGGTACCACCGATGTGGAAGATAAAAACATCCAGTATCAGAAAATGTGAATATCCATTGATCCCAGCCATTGGAATGATCATGTGACGTATTACGAAATCAATTACGGCTACATGCAGAAATCGAATTTGTTCTATAACTCTGTCAGTTTTGATCGGAGAGGACACCCATATAATC
>MU129147.1:40629-84665 GCA_014904985.1 Hydnum rufescens UP504
TGCAGAAAAGTACACAGACATCCCAAAATACATATAAGGAATTGAAATTTGTAGTTTTAGGTAGCTTTTAGATAAGACTCCCCTCGAAATAAAGTAGTTACAGATGAGAAATTCAAGTGGCCAAGTAACTGAAAGGCGTACTCAGAGCAACAACAAGAAGTTGTAGATAGTTGTAGGACCCTCAGTGTAGGTGTTGCTAGACATCTAAGCCCTGAATCATATGATAATAGGTTCAAGCCCATAAAAGTTTAAAATCAGAAATAGCTTCTAAGTTTCAATTCAACAATCGTGATACAAGTAGTCCAGCTAGAGTCAGAAACATTACATCATATCAGAGTCATCTGTACCATTTCTATACCTAGTAAGCCAATCAACCCATTGAGACTAACCTGAGCCCCTCCCATACCTTTTCATTCCCATCCCTATAACCTTAGCCAACATCTGGTGGTGTTAGGTAATTTCTGCAGAGCAATAAAGCATCTTCTACAAGTGGTGGTCCTTACAGGGGGATCAATTCAAACTCAGTCAACCTTTGTCAACTAGAACCTCTAGAATCTTCCAGAACCTATCCTCCATTTCCTTGCTTCCAAACACATTCCAAGTACACTCTTAGACTCACACACCTACTATGGCTACCCCAACTGCTAGACCAATGCCTAGGCCATCTGCCAAGGATGCTCCTTACTTCAAGGGAAAATGACTTGAAAGCTTTCTCACTGACTATGAAGCTGCTGTGATGAAGCCCTATATGATGATATCAAGAAATGTGAAAATTTAGCAAGGTATTGCAATGATGATGCCAGAGAACTAATTAAAAATCTTCCTGAAGTAAAAGGAGGATCTTCAAGCCCTATCAGAGAGACTCGTGACTTCTATGGTTTGAGTGACAGAAGGCAAAAATATACTTGAGAAAGGTTGGCCAAGTTCTGCTACCATTCAAGATCCATCAAGAGTGAGGCAGACCTGGATGAATATTATTGAGAATTTGTTACACAGGTACAAACACCTTGCTAAGAAAGGTACAATTGCTGACAGAGATCGAGATGACCTGTTCTGGCAAGGAATCCCTTGACGACTGCAGAAGGTGGCATATCCAAACTTATGAGAGACTAAAGGTTTGATCCTACAAAACCACTGGAATATTCTGCTGCTTACAAGTGTATCAAGCTGTGTGGTTACAGAGGATCTTTACTATAATACAGGACACCTCCCCAAATCCAGCAGCAAGTTGTTGGTAGCTCACAAGAAGCCTAAAGCAAAAAAGTCTTATTACAAGCACAAATCAGATTCAGATTCCCCAAGCTCAAGTTCTTCAGACTCCTCAGATGATGAATCCCCAGCAAAGGAGCCAGAAAGTGACAGTGATAGTGAAGTCCCAGTACGAGCAACTACTCTCCCCAAAAAGGCAGTTGTGCCTCTCTCTCTTCCAAAGTCTGTGTGATGTTTGGAATGGCACAGTTGTGGGACGTTTGGATGACTAAATCAGGCTGAGTCATATCTTTTGCTTAGTCATACAAATAGCTTTGTCATACTTTTGAGTCCGAGTTTTTGATTACAAATCTTGGTTACATAAGCATATTTTTTGACATGTAGAAAACTTTTTATTTTGTTTGTCAAATGGAGTTATCTCAACTGAGTTTCCTTGATATCTTTGGGCTGTGGCAAGATAAGGTTGTCCTAAACACTCCAACAGATCATTGATGTTTAAGGTCAGAGCACTTTCAAACTTGCATTTTCAGATACTAGCCAGTTATTCCTTCCACATCATAGATGACAGTATGGTCAGAACAGTGTTGGAGCACCCATTCCTGCAGACACCATGGGTTCAGGAGCTTATGGCAGATGGTGTTCCCATTTTCTGTGTCAAGGACGATGTATGGAGGTGGCTTGATTCTCTCCCAAATGGCTATCAGCTGGGGAATCATGAAATTGAAGAGCAAAATGTGCTTAAATCATTCCAGGGCCTGGCTCACATCCTAACTGTTCGAGTACATGTTGCTGCTAACACACAACATCCCTCGGACTGGATGATTATGCCCAGATGTGACAAATCTGAGCCCCCAATCAAGGACGTTGTTTTCTGGATCATCAATGATGGTATGGATGATCATATCAATCTGCTGCAGAGCCTTGAGCAGGTATTTGGGAACTGCATCATGGACAATGTGCCAGAAACAGGTTTGCTTATGGTGTGTCTGGTTCTTCATCTCACTGTGGACCGCATTGTACTCACAGGCCAATCGTATCTCCAACAGTTATCCAATTCCCTCCCTCTTGCCCATGACAATTCAAAGAGAACACCACTGTCTCTTGAACACCCACTGATGACAGATCTGCCCATACCAATCAATAAATGGCATTTTTCTCACAGTCATTGGCCCAACTCGTGATTCCTTCATTCTCACAGAGTGGTTCACAAGATTCAGGCTGCAGCACCTCATTGGTATATGCCCACCTGCGGAGAATAAGCCTGTCATCCTTTCATTCAAATCCGAATATTGGATGAACCAGGTGTGGAACATTCTCAATTCTGATGTCAGCCAAGTATACAATATCTACAAATACATGCAGGAATCTCCCACTATCTCCCTCAGCACATTTCGCTATGCCATATTGCCTACATACATTGCTGAAGCCTATGCCCACCATCACTCGGTATTTGAACTCGAGGAGATGCTTAAATGTGCCCCTCCTGTTACAGAGCTCCACCTAATTGACATGTCTGTACCAGGGAGTGGGGAGCTTCAGAGAAATTGGAAGTATGAGTTTCTCGAACAACAAAAATATCCCCCTCTTCCGGCACCCCACCCTAGCCTCAACCCACCTCCACATTGACTTTGCCTTCACAAGCTCGATGTTGTTGAGTTTTTGCCAGTGTGGTTACATAAAGCCCTAGAGACACACCTAGTCTCCATGCCACACTTGATTCACTGGTACCGGCTAGCTTTGATGATGCGTGGGCACGTTGCATCATTTCCAGGCCATGTTGCACACAAATTTGTGGTGCCCCTGTGTCAAACCAGTGGACCTTACAACACAATAATCTGAACTATTGCATTATGGGCTGTTGAGGAATATGGATTTAAAGTTGGCATTGTCCAGCGAGATCATGAGTGCTTTGGTTTCATTGATGGTATGTGGCAGCTGGAACTAGAAACAAAGCTCCCTCTCCCTCAATATTATATTCAGCCAGGGATGTCTCTTGATTCCTTGTTGTAGCATCTCATTTTTATATACACTTGTCATTAGTTTCATTGTTTCCTTCGGCTAATCCCAATGTAGTTTACCACACACTCATTCTACATGCCGCAGACTAGCATCTCCAGACTTGCAAGCTGGGTCATACAGAATAAGAAGAATGTTGGGGCAGACTCTCTGGTTGATTCATCAAAGTCTTCCAGAGTCAATTATTGTCCTGGCAGCCCGCACTTGCAGTTTGAGGAACCTTTTGAAAGTATTATGCACATCGACATCCCTCATCCACCACTGGAAGTTGAAGAAAGTAGACCCCCAACCATTCTCTCACCTCGCCAGTCCTGACATGCACAGTGTAAGCTTGCTGCTGCCCAACAATGGAATAAGTTCTGCCAGCCCTTATCCAACCTTATATGGCATATGAATGGATCGTCCAATCTGGTTCAGTCATATTATCCTCTGGGAATGGGACTGATCATTTCCTGTGCTGCTGCATTAAACAACTTCTGCAAATAACTTGTGTTTATCTTGATTGTACATTATATTCAATTAACTCTCTGTCCTGTGCTGACTACAAAACATAGGGATTGAAGACATCTCACTTGAGGTGTGTGCATGTAATATTGCCACAACACAGTTGGTCAAATGTGGGCTTTTCCCATGCACACCAGTCCATCCCATGCTTGCCATCAATATTGACATGCTGGAATTCGCTGCTGGGCTATTTGTACATCTCTCTCCAAATGAGTGTGCATGGGCCTCAAATCTCTCTGGTTTTTTGAGGAAGTGTGGGTACCTGCTCCATACATCAGTATGTCTGAGAGCCATGGCTGCGCTGTAACATAATGCTCAGTGGATGCTTTATTTCCTGGTGTTAGGATTCATTGCAGCATCACTTTGCAAACTCACTTGCTCAGTATCAAGTGCTCGTCCATTTGGCTCATGCTGAAATGTCACAATCTATCAAAGCAGTCTGGACTGCACTCCTAGTTTCATCACCTGAAGTGCCACTGGTTGATCTCATCCCCCTGATTCTTGAGAGACTCCCTCCACTTCATGATAAAATACTGATTTTTCAACATGATTATCTCAATGCCCAGAGTAACATTGGCCATTTGCTGGTGCAAAAACCAGGAGAGCCATTCGAATGCCCCAGTGCATACCTGCGGACATGATGTGCAGCATGTTTTGGTGGTGGTGGTTTTGTGTCATCTCTTGGCATGACAATGTTAGTGAGAGCAATTTAATACATTTTGAGTAATAATATTGAATCTATCCTTAGACCTGATCTCATCATCTGCATTGACGGTAATTTTCAACAAAAACGAAACACGAATCATGACCATCATGAGGGCCATGATGGCATGGAAGGAGCCAGTGATCCCCCCATATTCTCTGTGAACATGATTCTTCTTTCGCATGAATTCCTCCAAGAGTGGGAAGCCAAAGTCGAGACCATCCATTCTGCTAAGGGACCCAATGTTGGGAAAAAGCATCTGCATCCCAGCACCTCTCTGGCCAATGAGGGTGATAGGTGTGAGGACAGCCTCCATGTCCCTAATTCTGCACTGCAGCAGTGTGGGGACTTGTTTATTGCTGCTGATGAGAATCGCATCAAAGCCTCCCATACTCACTTCTCTGATACTGGATTGATGGGTCTGCTATGTTGTCATGATCATGTTCTCTTCCTTGCAAACATGTGGACAGCCAGGCTGGTCAGACACTCTTGGGGGCCTTAAAAGGTATGTCATTTTGATATCTGTATAGTGCCTGATAGGCTTGTATTATGTTTGATATCAAAAAGTGATCAAAAGAGTATTTGATAGCAAAAGAGTCAGGTTTTGAGCTCAAGTTGAGCTCAATTTGAGATCAATTCTGGAACTTGTAGAATTCTGCACTGGCCAACCTGTCAATTACCTAAATAAGAAATTATGTAATCCACCCAAAAAAGCAGTGCAATGATAGTATTATGTAATATTAAATTACATAATTTGTTGATGATATAATTAAATATATATAATACATATTATAATACATATTGTATAATACATATTACCTAATATATATAATTACCTAATTAATTACACAATCCAGGTTGCATAACCACACCAGTGCCAACAAGAGGGGGCACCCCTGCCCCAGACCAACTAGAGGGGTGGGCAGGGGTTAGGGGGACCCACCAGAGGGGATGGGGGCTCCTGGGTGTGCACTTGGGGGGACCCTATAATGGGGGGTCGACAGGTCAGTAAAAAAAATCAATAGTAGTGCAAAAAGAGCAGCCAGAGGCTGCCCCTTTTGCACTAGAGTAGCTAAGACTATAATTACATACCTTAACACCACACCCCAGTCTATACTGGGGTGTGGTGGCTTGTCCTGGGCCTTGGTAGATGGAGGTGGTGGTGTCGCGCAACAGAAACAATTTCCGGCAATTGCCGGTAAATTGAACCCAGGACTCAATGCCAGGCAATTGCCCAGTTTCAAAGGCAACCCACCTGCTGCTATGAAAAAGCCTAAATGCGGTAACTAGATAGACCAATATAAAAGGGTAGATTAGATAATACTCCATAATAATTTTGGATCATATCCCATTACATAATACAGTGATTCCTATTAAAAAAAGCCTAAATGCGGAAATTGGATGAGGTACATCCAACTAACCATTGAGTGGATCATTCTGAAATTTGGCACATAATTAGATACTATGTCTATGCAAATCATATCAAAATTTCAGCCATATTAGTGCAGGGGTTATAGAGATATCAGGCAAACAAGTCTGAACATTGAAAATTCATTTCCTCCCCTTTTCAGAATAGCTAGAGACTTGAAAATTTTCAAAAAGCCAGACGAATATAATGTACTAATCATGTGCCAAAGACCAGCCCAATCCACACACTTTAAGGGAATGAACTGGACAATAGGTACCAGAAGCACTGGAAAGTGCTGAAATGTAAGGAGGGCAAGGATCATCCTCAAATTTTGCACATGATTATATACTGTTTAGGCAAAGAACATATCAAAATTTCAGCCAGATCCATGAGTAATTACAGAGATATAAGGGAAACAAGTTTAAACATTGAAAACCAATTTACTCTCCCCACAGCAAATGGTATGGACTTGAAATTTGACATGGGGTATAATCATATAATCAAATAAACATGTGCCAAGAATCAGCTTATTCTGTTTACTTCTAGATATTCAACTCCCTTTTCAGGCAAAAAGAGAACAACAAGCTACCATGAATGTTGAACACTTTAAATTACACCCAAACTAGGTGGAATGGGCCTATAATATTATAGCCCTCACTATATCCAAAAATGGAATGAATTGGATGTGTGGAAGTGGCTGAAATTGAGGGGGAGGGGGAGAAAGATCAAAAGTGCATTACATAGGATGTAGAGCAGGGGTGGCTCTGATATTACACCACTGAGTTAGTACATATATGGGGAGTGCACATGCCAGATATCAGCCAAACTGGGCTCCATTTAGGCAGTGCTTCACAGGCCTCCCCCCTAAACAACAATTTCCTCCCCAGAGCCTTCCATCCATGCAATTGCCTTGAAAATGCACACTTAGGTCATCCAAACACATCTATAGCATCCCTCAAAATTTCAGACTCATGACTCTAGTGTCAGAGTCTCCATAATATTTTCAAGTTTCACTGAGATACCCCCTGCAGTTGGGACATTTCCAGAGCTCCAATCACTCTGATTTTTTGTAGGCCACACCTTCTCACTATTTGAGGCTCAGCCCCAAAATTTCAGCCCATTCTGAGGACTTTTGACATCTGTCACATGACCAAGATCCTCCCCTCCCCCTGCTTCACTCAATCATCCAGTTTGTATGGACTTTGTTGCCATCTGTAGTAGTAGTATGTGACAGTGTTTGATTCAAATTTCAAGAGATTCCATTCAATATTCAGTGAGTTATTCAAGAAACATTCAAGATCAATTCAATTTGGGGGTCAGAACAGCGGCATTTCCACTAAATACCACTGTTCTGACCCCAAATTGAATTGATCTAGAATGTTTCTTGAATAACTCAATCAATATTGCATGGAATCTCCTGAAATTTGAATCATGCACTGTCACACACTACTACTACAGATGGCAACAAAGTCCACACAAATTGGATCACTGAGTGAAGCAGGGGGAGGAGAAGATCTTGGTCATGTGACAGATGTCAAAAGTCCTCAGAATGGGCTGAAATTTGGGGCTGAGCCTCAAATAGTGAGCAGGTGTGGCCTACAAAAAATCAGAGTGATTGGAGCTTTAGAAGTGTCCCAACTGGAGAGTGTATTTCAGTGAAACTTGAAAATATTATGGAGACTCTGACAATGGAGTCATAAATTTGAAATTTTGAGGGATGTTATAGATGTGTTTCAATGATCTAAGTGTGCATTTTCAGGGCAATTACATGGATGGAAGGCTCTGGGGAGGAAATTGTTGTTTAAGGGGGAGGCCTGTGGAGCACTGCCTAAATGGAGTCCAGTTGGGCTGATATCTGGCATGTACACTCCCCATATATGTATTAACTCAGTGGTGAAATATCAGAGCCACCTCTGCTCTACATCATATGTAATTCACTTTTGATCTTCCTCCCCCTCCCCCTTAATTTTAGCCACTTCCACACATCCAATTCATTCCATTTTCAGATATAATCAGGGTTATAATATTATAAGCCTATTCCACCTAGTTTAGGTCTATTTTGAAGTGTTTAACATTCATGGTAGCTTTTTGTTCTCTTTTTGCCTGAAAAGGGAGTTGAATACCTAGAAGTAAACAGAATAAGCTGATTCTTGGCACACATTTAGTTAATTATGGGGTCATACCCCATGTTAAATTTCAAGTCCATGCCTTGTCTGTGGGAGGAGTAAATTGATTTTCAATGTTTAAACTTATTGTCCTTATAGCTGAATGGATCTGGCTGAAATTTTGATATGTTCTTTGCCTAAGTAATCAGCCCTGGCTGTAAGATTATATGCTAAAAACCACCTTGGTCAGTCAGGTAAGTGTACCCAATTAGGTACCATTTCTGAGGCAAATAATGGACCTAAGTAGGTCCCTTCATTATTACGGCCGAAATCGGTCTTTTATGATTTTCACTTCAGTCAACCTTGTAGACTCCTCCAGTCACTGGGCTATACAGGCTTATTGGGAGGTGCCAACTATTTATCATTATTTATTCATTATTATATGCATACCCCTCTGGGGTGGTGTTTTGTTCATAATTAATTTGTTATTATTATTATCATTATACTCTACATATCCCCCTCACCCGGGGTCGCGTGGCAGGGTCACTGTTTTCCATTCTCTGGGGTCGGGGCAGATGTTCTTGGGCAGATCGCGTTCGCGGCTCTCGTTCGGCGGGTGCATGATTATTTCTGTGGGAGGGGTGGCTGGTTTGGGGTGGTTGAGACGATAACCTAGAATAATAAATAAGGTGTTAGTTAAAAGTTAAAATGAATGCAAAAAGAGCTGCCAGAGCAGCTCTTTTTGTGGGGTGCATTACTTACCTCGTATAAAACCACACACCCGCGATAGCGGGTGTGGGGTTCCTATAGTTTGGCATCACTTCGTTTGGTCTCGTCGTTCGTCAGATCTCGCTTTGCGGGCGGGTTATTGTTCGGGGGGCCTGGCACCACAGGGTCTGGCTAGCCTATAATAATAGATCATTAGTTAAAAAAATTAAAACCAGCACAAAAAGAGCAGCATTGCTGCTCTTTTTGCGCCGTTGGGGGTACACTTACCTTATATAGAACCACACACCCGCCGTAGCGGGTGTGTGGTTCGTGTGGCCTGTGCAGCCACTCGGCCGGCGCGTAGCCACCTCTGTGTCATGGTGCATTTCGCTTGGCATGGTTTTGTTTGGCGCCGTTTGATTTGGGGCCGTTTCGCTTGGCGTGGCTTCATTTGGGGCATTTTCGGTTTGTGTGTTGCCATTTGGGACCTCGGCGGTTGGGTCTCGTCATTTGGTGGGGTCTCGTTTGGTGCCTGGGACCTGGCCATGACTAGAAAAATAAAGTGTCAGTAAAAAAATTTCAAAGCAGCGCAAAAAGAGCAGCTTTCGCTGCTCTTTTTGCGCTGTTGTATCTACTAGCATAAAAAAGACTCACCTTTTGACCACACCCGCTGTTGCGGGTGTGGTCGTCTACTTGCCTTTCTAGGCGGTCGGTGTATGCGTTTGCAGGGAGACGCAACTCAACGCCGGCAATTCCCGGATCTCCAAAAGTGCTCAAGTGCCGGTGCCACATGCACCATATAGATTAGTAGCCAGTATATAGACAAGTAATAAGTTACAATATAATGGATATTTTTGGAAAGGATGATAAAGACAGCCATAGTAGGTCAGAGCTCAATAGGGCAGGATATGCCTACATTGCAAGCTGAATTGGGCCACTTCTATAGGTCAAAATGGGCCCAAATGTGAGTGTATTTGTGGCACATATGCCCTCTATCTGAGCGATTAATTATATCGGATGTTCTGTCAATTTTCAATTTTTCATGTCCTCAATTCCCTATTTAGGCAATTGAAGGTGTCAGAAATTGAAAAATGGCCGGGTCGTCTATAATAATGGATTGTCCATAGTATATGCGTATGTACGACCAACATATTCAAATTTGGCTCAATTCTGGCCCACAGAAATGATCCAATCCGCTTTGCAATGTTGGCATATAGTGCCTCATGGAAGTCTGCCTTATTATTATTGTTCTCTATCATTTTTGGCAAAAAATATTTATTATCTCACATCTATCACCCATCTGTCTCCTTATTATTCATCCATATCCTGCTTGCCATGCCAGCACTTGGGCCGCCTTTTGAATTCCGGCAATTGCCAGTGTTGAAGTTGCGCTCTCCCTTGACTGCATACACAGAGGCAACCGCCTAGAAAGGCAGACACCAACGACCACACACCCGCCTCTGCGTGTTGTGTGGTCAAAAGGTGAGTTTTTATTTTTATGCTAGTAGATACAACGGTGCAAAAAGAGCAGCGAAAGCTGCTCTTTTTGCACGGGTTTTAAATTTTTTACTAATGCTTTTATTTACTATTCTAGGTCAAGCTGTTCCACCCACGAACGACACCCCGCACATGACCACGTGAATGGAAACACATGAACGAGCAAACAAGCGAGCGAACAAATGAACAATGACAATGCCACAGGAAGCCACGACGAAGAGCAGGAAAACCGAGAGCCACACACCCACTGAGGCAGGTGTGTGGCCATATAAGGTATATATTGTTTTTACTGGTTTCAGACGTGCAAAAAGAGCAGCAGCTGCTGCTCTTTTTGTGCGACCTTTGATTTCAACTAACATATACTATTCTAGGTCAACATATCCCACCCCAATGCGCGAAGTCACACAGCCACAAGCCCAACCTGCGGGCCTGCCAAGACCCCACGAAATGCCGCACCCCATTACGCATGAACGCACCAACAAATGAAGGACAATGCATGCCCGAAGCCACAGGAAATGAGGGAGCCACACACCCGCTGCGGCGGGTGTGTGGCCACATAAAGTATGTATTTTTTTAATAGCTACAAATGCACAAAAAGAGCAGCAGTTGCTGCTCTTTTTGCGCGAGTTTTTTAAACTAACTTATCTTGTATTCTAGGCCAAGATGCCCCACCCCAATGCGCGAAGTCATGCAGCCACAAGCCCAACCCGCGGGCCCGCCAAGACCCCATGAAACACCGCACCCCATTACGCACGAATGTGCCAACGAACGAAGGACAATGCATGCCCGAAGCCACAGGGGAAATGAGGGAGCCACACACCTGCTGCGGCGGGTGTGTGGCCACATAAAGTATGTATTTCTTCCGTAGCTACAAACATGCAAAAAGAGCAGCAGTTGCTGCTCTTTTTGTGCAAGTTTTCTAAACTAACTTATCTTTTATTTTAGGCCAAGACACCCCACCCCAATGCGCGAACCACGCAACCGCGAGCCCAAACCCTGTGTATGAACACGTACTGCAATGAGAATGAAAATGGGCAAAGGACCGAGGATGCGCACACGAAGCCGCAGAGGAAATAAAGAGCCACACACCTGCTACTGCGGGTGTGGTAATCTTTAAAGTAAGTATATATTTACATGTCCGACCGTGCAAAAGGAGCAGCATAGGCTGCTCCTTTTGCATTGGTTTTCTTTTCTTTTTATTTTTACTAAGATAATACTTTATTTAATGTAGGTGCCCACTACCCGCGCCATCCCCAAAACACGTGACTCCGAATGAAGCAAACCATGACCCCAAATGAAGCAACCTGCGACCCCAAATGAAGCAACCCGCGACCCCAAATGAAGCAACCTGCACAGGCTGGTCAGCCATATTTGATACCTATGATAGGTATCAAATTTGGGGCACTTTTTGGTACCTAAGTAGGTCCAATTGTGATGGGGTGCCAGCAGGGTGCCAATTGATAATTCAATATCAGAGAATCAGCCCAAATGGGGCCCCAATTGGGTATATGGGCCCCAATGTGGTGCCATGGGGCCCCAATGTGGCTCTAAAACAAACCCCTTCATAGTTTCCACACCACTCAGGCACTGGTGCTCATCATGCATTCAAAACTCGTGCAACTTCAACTTCACTCCTCATCACATCCCCCAGCCCATTACAGGGGAGTTTTTTGTTGGCTGACCACTGGCACCAGATTATACATTGAATTTCTTATTATTTTACAATACAAAGGGACACCCCAAATCCGAAAGCCTAAATAGAAATAATAATAAAATAACATGCGGGTCTGGTGCCTGCAGACACCAGATGCACATTACAAAGGGAAAAAAAAGAGGAAGAGAAGATCCAGGAGCCCACACACACAAGGTTTTGTGCACATGGGGCCAGCAATTCCCCCATTAGGCAATGTTTCGTTCAGGTACTGAGGGGTATTGGTTCGGTAATTGGGGCATTGGCCCGCAACAATGGTTGAAATTGCCAATGACGGCGACATAATCGATATCGCTGTCATTGTTTGAGGCACGAGAGGGGGGGGGCGATAGCAAGAGTCCCTATAATGAAAATAGACCATATTTAGTAAACTTAAATCAGTGCAAAGGGGGCCAGCTTGCAACTGATGCAAGAGACCCCTGAGGACTAATGCTTACCTTCTCACCACACCCCAGCATCGCTGGGGTGTGGTGTCCTGCTTATGTCGTCCTCAGTTCAGCTCTTCAGGTCGTTCAGTTGGCGCCTGGGCTAACAGTCGAAATTGCCAATGACAGCGACATAATCGATGTCGCTGTCGCTGTTTGAGGCACGAGAGGGGCAATAGCAATATTTCCTATGATGAAAATAGAGCATATTTAGTAAAACTTAAAGAAGCCCAAAGGGGGCCAGCCTGCAGCTGGCCCCCTCACCCAAGAGACACCTGAGGATCAAAACTCACCTTCTCACTGCACCCCAGTATCGCTGGGGTGTGGTATCCTGTTCACGTTGTCTTCGGTTCTGCTCTTCATGTCATTCAGTTGTGCGGGTCACAAAACCGGCAACGGTTCATAACGGTGACAATAGGGTCGTCATCACCGTTCGAGGCGGGTCGCAGGGGATACAGATGGTACCTACAATGAGAGAATTCATCATATTAGTAAAAGCATTGAGCTGCATAAAAGGGCAGCTTAAAGGTGCTCTTTTTGCACAAATAAATGATGCAACGTACCTTATCACCGCCCCCCAGCATTGCTGGGGGGTGGTGCCGTGTTTATGACATTCGTGGTCTCGTTCTTTGCATTGTTCAGGTGTATGCCTGGAAATGTTCATGATGATGATGACGGGATTGCCATCACATCACAGCTGGCCGGTATCGTCATTTGAGATGGCGGGGGTACAGACGACAGCAATTGAATCTACAGTGAATGAAGTTATCAGTAAGAAATTAAGGCTACCCAGGAGAAGCGGCTTAATGTCACCCCTCCTGGAAAAAATAATAAGGAAAAAAATCACTTATCTCATCACCACACCCCAGCATGGCTGGGGTGTGGTGTGGTGGGCCTCATTTGGCAAGCTTGCTCACTAAGCCACGACTCAACACCGGCAGGTTCCGCATTCAAAAAAGCGCTGAACATCTAATAGAAGGACACCACAGAGCATTGTGGAAGTGTATATACGACATAAAATAGGTGTTATATATATTTTATAATTATTGCTATAATATTATTGAGGAAAAAGGCAAGAATGAACCACCTGTATGTACCTACCAGAAAACCGAACTAACTAGACGGGAGCCTGGCGGGCCGGGGTCGGGCTAGTTAGCCCCAGATCTTTCAATCCCACAACCCGCCAACCAATCATGGGTGTTACAAATCCAGTCAAATTGACCAATATAAAGACCGTGTGAAGCACAGAACGGAAAAATAGCCCTTAAGGCCATCCGTTAATTTCCTTATATAGTGGGCACATGGACTTATGGTTGAGCTCATCACCTTGGTCGTTCTTGAAGAGAGAACAACCCAAGGTGTTTCCCATGCACTCATGACAGCCTCTGCTATGGCCTGAAAACCGCCTATTCTGTCTTTAAGTTGCATTTCCTGATTAGGAAATCATGTGTTCAGTGCCCTTCTACTTCACACTCTTTAGTCCACTGTGGGCCCCCAAATTTTCAGGAGGATATGCTAACCAGGCTGCACCAATATTCTAACTTATAACATTTAGGTACAGTATCTAAATACAGTCTATTTTACAAAAATTAAACTTTAAAAAAAACAAAAACACATGACCAGTGCCTACAGGCACTGGCCACAAGGGTAAATGTCTGGAGGGGTAAAGGACACCCAGGAGCCAATGCACACCAATTTTGGTGTGCAGGAGCTCCAGGGTTGCCACTGTATTTGTCTTTTCGTCCTGGTACTGGATTCTTGGGTACCAGACATAGAGTCCAGTGGCTGGAGGACCCAGTCTCTCTTCTGATCATCATTTTTCTTCCTTTCACAGGGTTTGTTGTCAGTGGGGGCCACCAGAACCCCGTCAACCTTGCACAATGTACAAGTCATGCAAATAATGCTGGCCCTCAGGCCGGCGCTATTCCCACCACTTGTATATCATGGGGGGGTTGAACATGAGGTAGAGAGACAGGGGCAAGACCTTGGGCCCAGATGTCGCCACATGAGGGACCTGTAGATTGGAAGAGGTATTGGTTAGTAAAAAATCGAAAGTGGGGCAAAAAGAGTGGATTTGACCACTCTTTTTGCCTAAATGTACATAATAAAAGGAGGGGGCTTACCTAGTCACCACACTCCAGGGCTCCTGGGGTGTGGTGATGTGTCCTGGGCTTGTTGGCTCTGTTCGTTCGTTCATTCAAACTGGCAACTTCTGATACGCAACACCGGCAATCGCCCAGATTGAAAAGGTGCTGAAGCAGTCACTAAAGGAAACAACACACTGTAGTTAGGATAGGTATAACTATGTACATACATATAATACAAGGTCAATTTTTATTGGACAGAACAAGGAGGAACACCAAAAATGAGCAAGTTTCACATAGGGCTTATATTGCCATCTTGAAACATGATCTAAGGGGGTTCTGTGCATCAGATTGGTCCCATTTTTTAATATGCTACTTATACATATGTCTTATATTATTATAATCTATCAGGAATCTTCCCTATAGTTTTAAAATTTGACCCCATCCCCCCCCTTTAAGGGTGTCACACCATATCTGACAGTTGGGAGGCCAGGTTTTTACTGTTTAGTCATCTATGTATGTAATGAACTCCATTTCCTTCCATTCCTGGGCTTTATATGCCCTAGGGCTGGGCAAAAGTCAGAATTTCCTTATTTGGGTATGTGTGTTTCCTACCTTGTGGGCTTGGATCCCAATATTGAAGGGTAATGTCCAGGATTTATAGTCTACTATGATATGCCTATGTAACCAGGACATTTCCGGAAATATATCCTGAATTATGATTTTCAGAGTAATGGCACTTCTGTAAGTGGGTCCACTTACAGAAGTGCCATTACTCTGAAAATCATAATTCAGGATATATTTCCGGAAATGTCCCGGTTACATAGGCATATCATAGTAGACTATAAATCCTGGACATTACCCTTCAATATTGGGATCCAAGCCCACAAGGTAAGGAACACACATACCCAAATAAGGAAATTCTGACTTTTGCCCAGCCCTAGGGCATATAAAGCCCAGGAATGGAAGGAAATGGAGTTCATTACATACATAGATGACTAAACAGTAAAAAACCTGGCCTCCCAACTGTCAGATATGGTGTGACACCCTTAAAGGGGGGGGATGGGGTCAAATTTTAAAACTATAGGGAAGATTCCTGATAGATTATAATAATATAAGACATATGTATAAGTAGCATATTAAAAAATGGGACCAATCTGATGCACAGAACCCCTTAGATCATGTTTCAAGATGGCAATATAAGCCCTATGTGAAACTTGCTCATTTTTGGTGTTCCTCCTTGTTCTGTCCAATAAAAATTGACCTTGTATTATATGTATGTACATAGTTATACCTATCCTAACTACAGTGTGTTGTTTCCTTTAGTGACTGCTTCAGCACCTTTTCAATCTGGGCGATTGCCGGCATTGTGTATCGGAAGTTGCTGGTTTGAACGAATGAACGAACAGAGCCGACAAGCCCAGGACACATCACCACACCCCAGGAGCCCTGGAGTGTGGTGACTAGGTAAGCCCCCTCCTTTTATTATGTACATTTAGGCAAAAAGAGTGGTCAAATCCACTCTTTTTGCCCCACTTTCGATTTTTCACTAACCAATACCTCTTCCAATCTACAGGTCCCTCATGTGGCGACATCTGGGCCCAAGGTCTTGCCCCTGTCTCTCTACCCCATGTTCAACCCCCCCTAGGTAACTGTGATTTATGCATTGCACTCTTCAGTGCAGTCCAGTTATAATCCTCGTTCCTCCATTGAGCACTATGTTCGATCTACTGGTGCACTTTGGAATCAGATTCACGAGAATGATATCCGAATACCCGCGGATGCAGATGAATATCCACCAGGCGTGGTCCCCCCTCCCTCTGACCCTCAAATTTCCGGCATCATATTCGGTGAGATTGTAGATATAAGACCTTCAGATGATACATTTTCTCAATCTTTGCGGAATCTAGAATCCAGACAGAGGGCAATGATCCCTAGTGCGGGCTATTCCGTCTAAACTTCCACTCATTTCTTGTTACCTGATTCAGAATCTCCAGCCGCCTCCAACACGGCACATGCTGGTGTTGTGGATAGCATGTCATCGAAGTCTCGAATGAGTTGGGTTGCATCTCTTGCGGAGCTTTGTGATAATACCACATAGGCATTGAATGGTGTCAGTCCTGTCAGTGGTTGTGCGAGATCAATGACAACGTAAGGGATGGTCTGTCCTTGAGCACGATAGTCTGTGAAGCCGTAAGTACCAGTCATTGGCAGTTGGTGTCGTTTGATACTCCGAGTCGTGACCTTCAATTTTGTTTGTAGAGTGATCTTGAATGTCTGGTCGACTGGGAATATCGGTAGCACTCCTCCAACTCTCCTACATTACATCCTCTTGTGTAATCCAGCTTGACAAGTACGCAGGCTGGGGGATACCTCAGTGTGACTTAACACTGATCCTTATCCATGGTTGGTTCATGCGAATCAAGGATTATCCAACAACTTTGCTGCATGCGCCATTTGCCACGTCTCGATCAATGTCGATATTTGTTGTGACCATCACATGCATCCTTATTGCGACGTCTACGGCAGTTGGCAACCTACCTGGTTCCATTTTGGATTTACCTGATTGGGCTGGCTTCAGTGCAATCCCCCGATGCTCTGCTACGGTAAGTGGTCTTTTCTTGACCATATCCTTGGCTGGGCTAGTAAAGAGCTGATGCTTGGTGCTTGAAGAGTGCAATTTTGCGGCCGCTGCATTCCATTCAGTGTGAACACCATGACGCGGAGTCATGGGTTGGTGTCGCTCCGGGGAGATATGTTGAAGTTAGCCTCTGGGCATTCACAGCACCCTGGGACTCGACTCCGCAATAGATGCAAATGCCTTTCGGAACATTTGCCGCGCCTTGCATGTCGTAGTAAGTCAATCCACTCTGGGTCTGTCACATGCATTTGATCCTTTAGGATGATGACGTTTGTGAATGCTGCGTAGATCTCGCTCCCTAATCTCTTGTCTTCTGGGTCATGATGCAGACTGCGTAGCCAATACAGTGGTGCTGATTTTTTCCCTCATCTTCACCAAACAATCTTTTGGCCTATTAATCTCATCCATATCTGTTGGAATCTTTTTTGAATATATTTACTCGTGCTCTATCTAATTTAGCAATCACAACCACAGCATTCTTGAATTAGTCAAGCAAGGTCAGCGGCAGCTTCAGCTGCCCCTTCTAGTCCATATTAGGATCCAAATAATTATTAAATATTATCTAATAGACATTTTAACGCACATACACTGTCACATCTCCCCTTGGTTCGGCGCCTTTGTGAAGCCGGAACCTGCCAGCATTGAGTTGTGGCTTCATCTAATGGTCGCACCCAGGCCCGAACAAGCACCACACCCAAGCATTAATGCTGGGGTGTGGTGAGGAGGTGTGTATTTATTATATATGCATGAAAGGAGTGGCTTAGAGCTGCTCCTTCATGCTCTGGTTTTTTTACTAATACTCTATTTACCCCCATCACCCTTACACAGCCTGCCCCGAATGACGACATGACGATGACGATGACGATGATGACAACGATGACAACGACGACGATGACGATGACAACACGATCATTGTTGTCATAACAATTGCAGATTTTATGCTGCCCCCCGACCTGAATCGAAACCAGACGGGGACGAGGCAATACACCACATCCCAGCAGTGCTGGGGTGTGGTGTTAAGGTAAGTATATTACTTATTTTGCATGAGGGAGGCAGCTTCAAGCTGTCTCTCTTAGGTTCCTTTAATTTTTTATTAATCATGGAATATATTTTCATTATAGGGACTATCGCTACCGCCTAAAACACACCCCCCACTCTCTGGCCCCAAATGCACACCCCCCACCCAGAGGACAATGCGCCCACGCAGCCCGAATGAAAAACCCATCCACGCCATTCTGAATGAAATACGCCAACCCCCTCAGCCCCGAATGAACGCAGCCCCTCTACACTCTCCGGGTCTTGTGACCGCGTATGAGGGAGGAATCCGAAGCACGAACCCACAGGAGCACCCCAGCTATGCTGGGGTGTGATGTTTAAGGCAAAGGTTCTTTGCTATGCGCGAGGGGCAGCTTTAAGCTGCCTCTTCCATGTCCTTAATTTTCACTAACGATATAAGCTCTTTCACTATAGTCATGGTCGCGACCACAACCCTCCCCCTGCACCTCAAACCACGATGACGTCGCCAGTATTGCCCATGACCCCAGGTCTTATGACAGACTGCCCTATGGAGTACACCACACCCTAGCACTGCTGGGGTGTGATGATCAGGTGAGTACAGCCGCGACTTTCAAGCGAAATGGGCAGCTTTAAGCTACCCATTTTGCCCTGCTTTGTTTTTTTGCTGACATTAAGCTTTATCTTCATTATAGGGACAATCGCTAGCCCTATGCACTGCCCTCGAGCGATTGAAACACCCCCCTACCTCGAATGATCATGGCCCCCAGCTTCGAACCTACGCAGCCCTCCCGCCCCCCCTTCCCTTCCCCTTGAATGCACGCACCCTCTGCGGGTCTTATGACCACATACAAGCGAGGAGTCCGACTGAGGAACCTGTGGGGGCAGCAGGCAGTACACCATGCCCCAGCAGTGCTGGGGTGTGGTCTTAAGGTACATATATTATCCTTGTACATGAGGGGGGCAGCTCTAAGCAGCCCCTCTTGTCCTGCTTCAATGTTGTTGACTGATGATGTGAAGAGCTTCCATTCTAGGGAGTCGCCCCAGCTCGAACCCTGGCTTTGAATACACGCAGCCCCTGTATAGGTCGCATGACCATGTACGAAGGATGGATCTGCCGAAGCTTTCAGCAGTACACCACAGCAATGCTGGGGTGTGTGTTGTTCTATATAAGTCACCTTGTACCCAACGACGCAAAAAGAGCAGCAAACGCTGCTCTTTTTGTGTTGGTTCTGTTTTGTTTTAGTTTTAACTAACCTATTTTCTGTTATTGCCTGAACCAGAACCCATGAAATGAAGATGCACCAAATGAGAGCAAATAGAACGGATGCCCACCAAACGATAACCCATGGGCCAACAAACCCCCCAAACAAAGACACAAAATGACCCTGAAAACCCCAGTAAACCACTACCGAGAACGAACCACACACCCACTACGGCAGGTGTGTGATTCTATATATGGTAAGTACTGTTTGTACCCCCAACGGCGCAAAAAGAGCAGCACTAGCTGCTCTTTTTGCGCTGATTTTAATGTCTAACTAACACTTGATTTTTATAGGTTATCACCTGAACCTCCAGCAATGAAATGAAGAGCTGCCAAACGAGAACGAGCTGCCAAACGAGAACGAACCGCCAAACAAACAAACCCCCACCCTGAAGCAACAGCCACCAAGCGAAACCCATGAATGATGACCTGCCGAAGACCCCCTGCCAAACAAGACCCACCCAGATGACGAAAACCACACACCCAAGAATGCACCAAATGAACCACACACCCGCTGTAGTGGGTATGTGGTTCAATATAAGGTAAGTGCTGTTCATACCCCCAATGGTGCAAAAAGAGCAGCCAGTGCTGCTCTTTTTGCGCTGGTTTCAATCTCTAATTAATGCTATTGATTCTTCTAGGTTATCGCCCGGACCTCTACCAACAGAATGGACACCCACCAAACCCTCCCCCCCTGCCCCGGAAGCAACACCATGAAGCAAAACCTGTGAGTGACAAACTGCCAAAGACTGTGTGCCAAATGAGACCCCATGGATGATGAACACCACGCCCAATGAAGACACAAAATGACCCAACGCCGAGAACCCACATAAACCACATCCACTCCACTGGGTGTGGTAATTCTTTAAGGTAAGTACTTCAAGCTGGAAGTACAATCGCGCAAAAGGAGCAGCATAGGCTGCTCCTTTTGCATGGCTTTTCTTTTCTTTTTCACTAATGTATTGTTTATTATTTGAGGTCCCAATGGCCCACACCAACCTCCCAATCAATTTCCCTGCTCCCAGACTCAAAACCTGTGCAAGCTATCCGTAAACTGGTGACTCCGCCAAATGAAAACATGGGACCCTGGGTGATATCTGTATAATTAATAGTATAATAATAAATAAATAAATATTCATAAATATTCATGTGATCTAGCACAGCTGTTGACTGGAAGTTTGCCCAATAAGGCCCCAATGGGGCCCTAATTGGGGCCCAAGCCACAACCCAAGTAGCAGACTGGGGCCCCAATAGTGTCTGGTACCTACTTAGGTACCAAATCATGCCCCAGAATAGATACCTAACAAGGGGGTCACATATGGCTGTCCAAGGTGCATTATAGCAAGTGTTTGATGTGTCATAGCAAGTGTTTGATAGGTCATAGCAAGTGTTTGACTCATCATAGCAAGTGTTTGATAGGTCATAGCAAGTGTTTGATTCATCATAGCAAGTGTTTGATAGGTCGTAGCAAGTGTTTGATAGGTCATAGCAAGTGTTTGATTCATCATAGCAAGTGCTCTAGGAGTAGTAGCAAGTGATATGACCTACCATAGTAGGTACTGGCCTGCTATGAGGAAACCCTTCAAGGGTATGTTTGAAAACCTTAAAAACAGGCCTTCAAGGGTCAAAAGTAGTTGCCCTAAGCTGTTGTTTTTTTTGAAGGCAGCTGCTTCTTACCTGATTCATTTGATCTGCTTCCTACCTTCCCTAGGTATCTCATTGCCAGTAATGCCCTGCACTGCCTCTGCCTGCCGTTGTGGCTGCACAAGCATGACTCCATTCCCACATGCTCATATGACCTTTCTAATCCCGATGCCCTGTGCTGTCTCCACCTGATGTTTTGGCTGTGCAAGCATGGCCCCGTTCCCACACACTCGTGTGATCTTTCTCATCTCATTGCTGGCAATGCCCTGCACTGTCTCCACCTGCCATTGTGGCTGCACAAGCATGACTCCTTTCCCATATGGTTGTACAACCTTTCTCATCTCATTGCCAGTAATGCCTGGCACTGTCTCCACCTGTCGTTGTGGCTGCTCGAGCACGATTCCATTCCCACAGGTTTGTGCAACCTTTCTCATCTCATTGCCAGTTGCCTTGTGCTGTCTCCACCTGTCATTGCAGCTGTGTGAGCAGGACTCCATTCCCACACACTCATGCGACCTTTCTCGTCTCATTGCCAGCAATGCCCTGCGCTGTCTCCACTTGCCATTGTGGCTGTGCAAGCATGGCTCCATTTCCACACACTCATGCAACCTTTCTTGTCTCATTGCCAGCAATGCCCTGCGCTGTCTCCGCTTGCTGTTGTGGCTGTGCGAGCATGGCTCCATTTCCACACACTCATGCAACCTTTCTTGTTTCCATTAATATTTTCTCCCTGACATTGCTGGCCACTCCCTGCCCTCTGGGGGGGCTACAGCCTATGCTTTGGCAGGTTTATATTCAAGCTCTTGGTCAGTGGTCTTCTGATGCTTTCAGGGTGGCCTGTCCCCTTCAGCTCCTTCCCATTAAGTTTGACACCACCTTGCCCCTCCTGTCCAGCCTTTCCATTACCAGACTGTCACTGCTGGATCTAGGGCCCTGTCTCTTGTCACCTCTATGCATTATTGCCCACTTTGCTGATCAGTTGATATTTAGGGAACAGATAAGGTTATGTTAGCCTAACATCCGCATGGCTAGCACTGTATCCTGGATCCTTCATCATTTACAAGTCTATTTGTAATTTCCCCTTTGCTGGCTTTCTCCATGCCTAGCATCTATACTATTTTTTTTCCTGCTTCCTCCTCTTCCATGTCCTGTTTTATGCCGTTGCCATGGCAAGCTTTCCCATTGGGTTTTGATGCTACCTGGCATGGTGCCCCTGTACTTACTAGACTGTTACTGCTGAATCTGAGGGCTTCATGACTCAAACCTGCATAAATTGAAATAAGTGCCTATAACTTACTATAGTCAGTATAGATGTTGTGCAGCTGGGGCCCAAGTCACATCAGGACTTCCTAGGACATCCTGATGGGTCCCCAAAATCCTCCTGGGATATCCTGAGTTCACACCATTGCTTGGGCTTAATCAAATCAGGGATTAGATAACCCTGGGAAGACCCATAATAACAGTTGACCATGTAGCTGCAGCAACTATTTCAAGTGAAGATGATATGGCAGACAGCCCTGATGGCCTGTACAATCATGCTTCAACTACATTGTCCAATACCTCCAAGCCAGTGCACACCTCTCTTCCTGGACCTTCACAGCCACACCCCAAACCCCGCTTTACAATTCCACCCAGTACAGTGGCACAACCGACTAATGTACCACCATTCTCTGCTGGAGACATTGAGGGGGACCCCCCTTTTCCAGGTTCATTCACTCAGCCAAACTTCAATATTGGCACAGATGCTGAGCTTGATGCCTTAGTGAGCTTGATAAGTCAAATGCCATTTGATCCCTCTCTTGATGCCAATCTCTCTGCACACTCATCCTTTGCAACAACCAACTTATTGAGTGACTCTATGAGTTGGCCTCCATATCAATAAACTGCCATTGATTTCCAGATTATATTTTGGCTATGTTAGTTACTATGCTTTAGTTAATTTGGTTAAGGATCTCAGTACCTCCTTAGCAATAAACTGTTGATTTCTGCATCATACTTTGGCTAATTTGGTTAACCCCCAGTACCTATACTAAATAGAGAGAATATCTTAAGTGAGAGTTCTGGGGCCCCATTGGGCCCCACTGGGCCCCCATCATGGATGATCATTGGGTGCATTTGGGCCCCATAGTCTCAAGTACCTAGTTAGGTACCAAAACATGTCTGGGATTTGCTACCTATGAAGGACCAGACTTATGGCTGTCCGAGGTGGCATGTTCTCTGCTTTGTTTGGGGTACGGTTGCTCAAGGCTTGACTACACATATTTGGGTGATTACATGGCAGTATCGGTTTGTCCTCCGGTCTAGAGTCTTTCCACGTTGGAAGAGTCATACTCAAGATCTTGCCTTGAATACAAGAGATTTCTTGTATGCCTCACTATGTTGTGCATGCTCCTCAAAACCTTGTTGACCTCTTTGCCCCCAATTCGTAGTATGGTGCTCATGATGAGGCATTCAGAAAGTCCTTACCAACTCTCCCCCCACCATCAGCACCCTCAACTGTGCAACATGTCAGTCCATATGATGCCCACTAACTCTGATTTTCTGTGCACAGTCCCATCATCTGACCCAACAGCACATCAAGCCCCATACTGTATGTGCGTCCCCCATGGAGGGTTCAATGGGCTGCACACATTTTGTTCCTGATCCCGCTTTCCAATGGACGCATGGATAAACTGCGGCATTTGCTTCACCAAGTAATCTGTGATGCACACCATGAAGTCGTTCCCGAATTGCATTCCCTTATTGAAGGAATGGTACTGATGCACCTCAGGCCCCCCATTTCAGCAACCTCCTTAGGTTGACTTCGTCCTGTGTGGATGTCAACCTAACAAGGTAGGACTGAATGTGTGCCTTTGTGGAGCTACAGTCAGAATGTTCCATATAAATAAGTGTAGCTACACAACCTGAAGTGTAGCACCACTGGGGGTCCGGGGGCTCTGCCCCAGGAGCTCAGGGGTAGTGTTGCTACATTTTTGAATTAGACTATTAGTGGAGCTACAGTTGTGTGCCTCAGGGTAGTCATGTAGCTACACCCTATAGAGTCCTTCAAATAGTGTAGCTACATCTATGGGTGAGTATTGAATGAATCAGTGTAGCTACACATAGCCAGATTTGCCTTCAAAAAAAATGCAATGACAGCCTTGGCCATAAGGTAAATTTATTGCATAATTAATACTACCTAATGAACACATTATATAACTACCTACTAATCTATTACCTAATTATTTTACTACCTAATTGATTGTATAATTATATAATTTAGATTGCATAACGGCACCTCTGGCACCGGTTATGCAAAGAGAGGGGTCAGCCCACCCCACCCCATCAACTAGAGGGGTGGAGGCTGCGCAGATACCCAGAAACAATGCTTCCAGGACCCCCATGCCACACAAGGGGCCCTGGGAGGTGCTGGAGGGGGTGGAGGCCCCTGGGGAGTGGGGAGGACTGGGGGATTCTATAATGGGAAGATGGCGGGTTAGTGAAAAAATCAAGAGGAGTGCAAAAAGAGTAGCCAGAGGCTGCTCTTTTTGCACTAAAGTAGCTCTAAAAATAACAACATACCTAAGCACCACACCCCAGTCTATACTGGGGTGTGGTGACTGCTCCTGGGCTCTTGGTAGATGGTGGTGGTGGTGTTGTGCGAAACGAAAACTTTCTGGCAATTGCCGGTAAATTGAACCTGGGACTCAATGCCGGCAATTGCCCAGTTTCAAAGGCAAGCCACCTGCTGCTATGAAAAAGCCTAAATGTGGTAACTAGATAGACCCATATAATAGGGTAGATTAGATAATACTGCATAATAACTTTGGATCATTTCTCATTACATAATACAGTGATTCCTATTTAAAAAAGCCTAAATGCAGAAATTGGATAAAGTACATCCAAACAAGGGGTGAGCAGACCATTCTGAAATTTGGTACATCATTAGAAAATATTTCTACACAGATTATATCAAAATTTCAGCTAAATTGGTCCAGGGGTTATGGAGATATAAGGCAAACAAGTCTGGACATTGATAATTTATTTCCTCCCTTTGCAGAATAGCTAGAGACTTTAAAATTGGCAAAAACTTAGACAATATAATTTCCTAACCATGTGCCAAAAATCAGCCCAATCCATGCACTTTAAGGGAATGAACTCCCTTTTCAGGCAAAAAGAGAACAACAAGCTACCATGAATGTTAACACTTCAAATTACACCCAAAATAGGTGTAATAGGCTCATAATAGTATATCCCTGACTATATCCAAAAATATAATGAATTGGATGTGTGGAAGTAGCTGAAATTGAGGGGGAGGGGGGAAAAGATCAAAAGTGAATTACATAAGATGTACCGCAGGGGTGGCTCTTATATTATGCCACTGAGTTAATACATATATGGGGAGTGTACATACCAGATATCAGCCCAACTGGACTCCATTTAGGCAGTACTCCACAGGCCTCCCCCCTAAACAACAATTTCCTCCCCAGAGCCTTCCATCCATGCAATTTCCTTGGAAATGCACACTTAGTTCATCCAAATACATTTATAGCATCCTCAAATTTTCAGATTCATAACTCCAGTGCCAGAGTCTCCATAATATTTTCAAGTTTCACTGAAATACACCCTCCAGTTGGGACACTTCCAGAGCTCCAATCACTCTGATTTTTTGTAGGCCACACCTCCTCACTATTTGAGGCTGCCCTAAAATTTCAGCCATTCTGAGGACTTTTGAAATCTGTCACATGACCAAGATCTTCTCCTCCCCCTGCTTCACTCAGTCCTCTAATTTGTATGGACTTTGTTGCCATTTGTAGTAGTAGTATGTGACAGTGTATGATTTAAATTTCAAAATATTCCATGCAATATTCATGGAGTTATTCAAGAAACATTCTAGATCAATTCAATTTGGGGTCAGAACAGCGGTATTTAGTGGAAATACTGCTGTTCTGACCCCAAATTGAATTGATCTAGAATGTTTCTTGAATAACTCCATGAATATTGCATGGAATATTTTGAAATTTAAATCATACACTGTCACATACTACTACTACAAATGGCAACAAAGTCCATACAAATTAGAGGACTGAGTGAAGCAGGGGGAGGAGAAGATCTTGGTCATGTGACAGATTCAAAAGTCCTCAGAATGGGCTGAAATTTTAGGGCAGCCTCAAATAGTGAGGAGGTGTGGCCTACAAAAAATCAGAGTGATTGGAGCTCTGGAAGTGTCCCAACTGGAGGGTGTATTTCAGTGAAACTTGAAAATATTATGGAGACTCTGGCACTGGAGTTATGAATCTGAAAATTTGAGGGATGCTATAAATGTATTTGGATGAACTAAGTGTGCATTTCCAAGGAAATTGCATGGATGGAAGGCTCTGGGAGGAAATTGTTGTTTAGGGGGGAGGCCTGTGGAGTACTGCCTAAATGGAGTCCAGTTGGGCTGATATCTGGTATGTACACTCCCCATATATGTATTAACTCAGTGGCATAATATAAGAGCACCCCTGCGGTACATCTTATGTAATTCACTTTTGATCTTTTCCCCCTCCCCCTCAATTTCAGCTACTTCCACACATCCAATTCATTATATTTTTGGATATAGTCAGGGATATACTATTATGAGCCTATTACACCTATTTTGGGTGTAATTTGAAGTGTTTAACATTCATGGTAGCTTGTTGTTCTCTTTTTGCCTGAAAAGGGAGTTCATTCCCTTAAAGTGCATGGATTGGGCTGATTTTTGGCACATGGTTAGGAAATTATATTGTCTAAGTTTTTGCCAATTTTAAAGTCTCTAGCTGTTCTGCAAAGGGAGGAAATAAATTATCAATGTCCAGACTTGTTTGCCTTATATCTCCATAACCCCTGGACCAATTTGGCTGAAATTTTGATATAATCTGTGTAGAAATATTTTCTAATGATGTACCAAATTTCAGAATGGTCTGCTCACCCCTTGTTTGGATGTACTTTATCCAATTTCTGCATTTAGGCTTTTTTAAATAGGAATCACTGTATTATGTAATGAGAAATGATCCAAAGTTATTATGCAGTATTATCTAATCTACCCTATTATATGGGTCTATCTAGTTACCACATTTAGGCTTTTTCATAGCAGCAGGTGGCTTGCCTTTGAAACTGGGCAATTGCCGGCATTGAGTCCCAGGTTCAATTTACCGGCAATTGCCAGAAAGTTTTCGTTTTGCATGACACCACCACCACCATCTACCAAGAGCCCAGGAGCAGTCACCACACCCCAGTATAGACTGGGGTGTGGTGCTTAGGTATGTTGTTATTTTTATAGCTACTTTAGTGCAAAAAGAGCAGCCTCTGGCTACTCTTTTTGCACTCCTCTTGATTTTTTCACTAACCCGCCATCTTCCCATTATAGAATCCCCCCAGGTCCTCCCCACTCCCCAGGGGCCTCCACCCCCTCCAGCACCTCCCAGGGCCCCTTGTGTGGCATGGGGGAGGTAGCATGAACAGAGCCAGCCTAAGGGCTGGCATTGTTCATGCTACCTCCCCCATGCCACACAAGGGGGTCCTGGAAGCATCATTTCTGGGTATCTGCGCAGCCTCCACCCCTCTAGTTGATGGGGTGGGGTGGGCTGACCCCTCTCTTTGCATAACTGGCACCAGAGGTGCCAGTTATGCAATCTAAATTATATAATTATACAATCAATTAGGTAGTAAAATAATTAGGTAATAGATTAGTAGGTAGTTCAAGGTTGTGGTGCGAGGCACGAGTGCCACACACGTAGGCTAGTGTAATGAAGGAGCAGAGACTGCTGGATGTTTTGTTGTGCCGCCTCTCAGTCGGCTCAAAGAAAATCCTGCATCTGGCAGACGGTCCTTCTTGCTTTCTGTCAATCTTTATCAATACACATTCGTTTGTGTCTCTCTCATGGCAGACAATGCAAACCCTGCTTCCCCTTCAAAGGGCAAGGAAAAGGTTCCTAGGGTGGGACCACAAGGTGTACTTTCGGGATTTGAGCAACTTGTCCCACCGAAGCCTGGTAATCCATCAAAGGGCCATCCTTCAGTAGGGGGTGAGGCACTCCCACAGGCGGCATATGCAGCACTCTCAGATGCTCAGAAGGTCGCAATCCTTGAGTCTACAGTCACGCAAGAGCGAGAGGATCACCGGTGTGTTCAGGAGGCATCTGACCTGAGGGCAGTGCTTCTTCAGCAGCAGCTTGATGGACTCTCAGCCAGGTTGTCTGATCTGGCCTCATCTCCCAATCGTTCCACAGTATCTTCAGCTGGTGCGCCCGCAATCAACGAAACAATCATCACCCGCATAGTTGCAGCAGCACTGGCATCCACACCTAACACTCCAAAGAAAGTGAAAGAACCCATCTACTCTGCAGCAAACTTTGTTGATCTGGAGGAGCTTGAGTGGAACGATGTCATCCCTGCTATCATTGACCGGACAATTGAGCACCAACAATTTTGTCCTCTTTCTGCTTGCACAGCAGAGGTTTCCATGAAGTATTCACTTGATAGCTCAGCAATCCTGTCGATCAAGAAGCTTATTGGCCAGGATGACAAAGCTACTGAGATCGTGGATGCCAACAAACTCTCTTCGAGTGATCTCACTATTGAGAAGCCAGCCTGGGAGCAGGGCTATGAAAGGTTATTGTGTGTCATGGCCAAATACTCCAATGCAGAGACCCTCGCATCGCTTTTGTTCCTTCATGATTTCCTTAAGGCTCATCGCTATTATGATCTTGAGTTTCCCATCATTGCTTGCTGCAACCTTACATGTTGCAAGAAATTCTTCAGTTCACCTGTTGATTTCCGTTGTTTCAATCTCGCTGGTGCAGTTGATGTGGCAAAGGACCAGTAGATGAAGCATGATAACGCGAAGCTCATCCATCATACGGTCCACTCTCAGCTCCGTACCAATCCTACTCCCTCATACAGCTGCAACTGCTTCAACCCCATGGCCAGCAATGCCCGCCAGATCCTTGTTCCTCAGCATCATTCACAGGTGGATTTGGGTCGTGGTGTCCCGTCACACATGTTTCATGGGAATCCTAGGGGTGCTCCCTTTCGGTCAGACAGTGCTCAGGGCCCCTCAGGTTGCTGTTTCTGCTGTGGGGCAAAGGATCACAGGGCCATGGCCTGTTCCGCAGTCTCTCATGAAGGGGGTGGCATGCTCTACTCTGCATGGGCTGAGTGCCAGGTGGCACAAATCACCAACAATCGGCACTTCTGCTATGATCTCTCAGGTGGGCGCCCCTGCTATTGCACAGGTTGCAGCGACCTGCATGAGTGTTCAATCTGTGGTGCCAAGTCACATGGCAACTCCGCACCCTCATGTGGATGAGGTTCACACAGTCATTACCCCATTCAATGCTGAGGCCTTCAGGCGGCTTCTCATTCAGTACAATCTCCTGGACAAATTCCCTAATATTTTTCGGAACCTTACAGCTGGTTTTTCAATTTTCAATTCGTCTCCCACTATTTCCAAGGTGTTCACGCCTCCTAATCATAAATCTGCATTTGAACATGCTGATTTTGTAAATCAATATTTTGCCACAGAGTCTGAGGTTGGGCATATCACAGGGCCTTACACACATGAGCAGGCTCAGGATGTCTTCAAGGAGAATGGCAGTTTCTTTCACTCCTCTCCAATTGGTGTTGTCCTGAAGCCACGCAGGCCAGGCCAGCTCCAGGATTCATTCTGCATGGTTGTTGATTTATCAGCATGTGACTCGCACAGCATATCAGTTAACAGTCTCATCAATGCTGATGACTTCCTCGCTCGTTGGGATGGTGCTCGGGTGAAAGGGGACTATGTAAGTCGTCACTTACCTTTTATTTCCCCCCCCCTCTTTCTTCCCTTGCCAAGTGCGGCCATGTTTGCTGGTGTTTGCCATCTTCTTAGCATGTGTTACATGTATGCTGCATGTTGGCCAGGTGGTCACATTTGAGCAATTTTGTCACTGGGTGTGCTGTCGCACTGTCTCAGTCAGGCCACATACTTGCCGAGTGGCAGTATTTGGGCACATCGGCCATGCATGGTGGTTTACCTTGTTTGGGTTTCTTTCTATGTCGGAGTGCTCTGTTGTGTCCAAGTGTTCATTATTCCCAATGTCAGGTTGCCAAGTGCCCTCAAGGCACACGGGCTGCTGGTGGGGACGTCGAGGCAGCATACCATTGCTGCCCCCTGCAGGCAGAGTCAAAGGCCTTCATGGTGTGGATGGATCTCCAGGGTAAATTCTGGATTAATCATTGCATCATGTTTGGTGTTACGTCCAGTGCAGGGATTTGTGGCCAATCCCTAGACCCAGTTTTGGCCATTCTGGAAGCGCAAGGAATTGGCCTGATCTTCAAGTGGGTCGATGATTTCGATTTCATGGCAGAACTGCTATCGCAGGCTGCACTTTCAGGCTGCAGTCCTTCCCTCCCTCTCCACAAGTATCACTTCCTGGTCCCTCTGGTCACGGTCTCCCTGTCATCATCCCTTCTCCTGGGTGCCAGTGCACTCCCGATTCTCGTTCCCTCAATTCAAGACATTATTATCCCTCCAGATACTCAACTGGTCACATGGTCCTACACGTATGCCCTGAACGACATCTGCAAGGCAACAGAACCCTTGCAAGTTCCATGGCCCATTTGAAGTGGATCCAGTTCGACTTCCGTACTGTCTATCTTGGTTTCCTCTGGGATTACTGGAATCGCAGGGTATCCCTGCCAGATGACAAGCGTCTCAAGTACTATAAGCATGTTATTGATTTTCTTGGCATTGCACTTTCCGAGTCACCACAGGTGGTTCTCTCAGTCATGCAGAAGCTTCATGGTTCCCTAGTCCACATCTGCTATGTCCATCAGGAGGGCTGGTCTCATCTACTGGCTCTTCAACGCTTCATGGCATCATACTCTTCACGGTTTTCATCTCATATTCCCCCAGTTCCTGTCATCAGGGACCTCCAGTGGTGGGCCTCCCAGCTCCAGTCACCTGGTGTTTTCAGGACCCTCATGGATTGTGGTCCCCTGGTTGACCTTGGGATTTCTGTTGATGCATCAACTGATTTTGGCATTGGCCTTCATGTTTGCAATGGATACAAGGCATGGCAGTTGCGTGCTGGGGCAATTGGTCCAGGCAGCCATGACATCAGTTGGCTTGAGAGCCTCACAATTGAGTTTGCTGTTCATTATCTTGAAGCTCGTGGCACCCAAGATATGAATGTTCGGATTCTGGCTGATAATCGTGGATCGATTGGGGCATTTGTGCGAGGAAAGGGGCAGAATTGCTGGTCTAACGATTCAATCCAGCAGTCCTTTCCCATCGCACAGCAGGGAAATTTTGAGGTTATTCCAGTGTATGTCAAGTCTGCGGAGAACCTGAGAACCTGGCAGATGTTGTTTCATGGGCCTTTTTGGTGGGTTATCGCGCATTCCTCAGTCTTTTCCTGTGCCAGCCGAGCTTGAGGAGTTCATATATGAAGTTTAATTGTTTGTATATAGATGAGGATATCCTTTCCACAAGAGTTCTTGCTGGCATTAGCATTTTTGCAAGTCTTGAGGCCTTCACCATCTTCCCATTGCCTTTGTCGCAGGGCCGAAAGCCTCTGTGTCAAGGCCTCAATTTTCTCTTAGTGTCTACTGTCTGAATGTTTTGGCAGCTCATTGGGTCCTTTGCTGGACATCCCCAGCTGTTATTTTAGCTTGGGCTTGTCTTCTTGAGCTTCATCCCGGCCTTGCATTCCAGCTAGGAAAGGTGCAGGCCATTGCTAGTCGCGCGTGGGAGGTTTCAACCCTTAATACTTATGGCGCAGGTCTAGGCCACTGGGCTGAGTGGTGTGATGTGAATAAGGTCCCAGAGGAGAAGTGGTTACCTATTGACAAGACCCATCTTGCATGCTTCATTGCGGATGCAGCAGGTTCCATCAGTGCATCCAGTTTCGATAATTGGTTGAATGGCCTCCGGGCATGGCATGGTTACCATGATGTTCCGTGGTGCGGGGACAACGAATTTGTGCAGTTGACACTGAAGGGTGCCAGGAAACTTGCTCCCTGCTTGTCCACACGTGATCCTCGCCCACCAGTCCTAATTGCTCATCTCAATGCAATCTATGACATAATGGATTTCCAGAACTCATATGATGCTGCTTGCTGGGCTGTTGTTTGCACAGCCTTCTGGGGGCTGGCAAGGCTAGGTGAAATTACAGTCACTTCTCTGAAACCAATCGACCCAACCCAGAATGTTCAGCGGAAGGCCTTATTGACATGGAATGAGGACTTTGGTGTCAAGTCCATTACAGTTCGGCTTCCATGGACCAAGACGTCTCAATGGGGCACTAATCTCATTCTTACATACGAGGAAGAACTGTCATGTCCATTTCGAGCCCTTCAGCAGCACTTGAGCACAAATCGTGACCTTCCGGATGAAGCACCTTTATTTGCTTTTCGTACATTGGAAGGGTGGGAGCTGATGGTAAAGCAGGTGTTGATGCACCAGCTGCATGGCATCTGGACTACCAAAGGTCTGTTGCTCCCATCAGGCCATAGTTTTCATATTGGGGGAACCACCCATCTCCTTGGGAGGGGCACTAATCCCCAGATGGTCCAGAAGCTTGGGCACTGGAGCTCGGATGCCTTCTACTTATATTGGCGGAACACACAGCTGATAATTCCAGAGCATGTTCACAAAGCTGCAGTGGAAAGGATTGAGGCCGGTATGGTGGGTTATTTTGACGAGGTCTCAGGTGAGGCACGGAAGCGGTGGCAGGAGATTCAGTGGGCACAGAAGAGGCGCAAAGAGCATAGGGCTGAGTAATGTAATTGGCAGCATTGTAGTCATCAGTCTTGGCTGGTGTGGGGATAGTCCTTCAGGTGGATCCTGACCGACTATGGTTAGCGCCTTCGTCTGATGATGGGAGCACAGTCGGCCGGTCTCCTGTTTCTCACGCATGAGCTTCCACCTTCAGTGGAATCTTTCACACACCTTGCCAGGACTATCTAGAGTAAGATCTTAGCGCATAAATTCACTAGCTCAAGGTTGTGGTGTGAGGCACAAGTGCCATGCATGTAGGCTAGTGTAATGAAGGAGCGGAGACTGCTGGATGTTTCGTTGTGCTGCCTCTCAGTTGGCTCAAAGAAAATCCTGCATCTGGCAGACAGTCCTTCTTGCTTTCTGTCACTGCCCGCCCACCCTCTAGAGAGTTCTGGCCAAAGTCGTGAGAACCCACCCACCCGCCTGAGCCCGCCCACCTGGCACAGTCAGCCAGTCTCCTGTTTCTCACGCACGAGCTTCCACCTTTGGTGGAATCTTTCACACACCTTGCCAGGACTATCTAGAGTAAGATCTTAGCGCATAAATTCACTAGCTATATAATGTGTTCATTAGGTAGTATTAATTATGCAATAAATTTACCTTATGGCCAAGGCTGTCATTGCATTTTTTTTGAAGGCAAATCCGGCTATGTGTAGCTACACTGATTCATTCAATACTCACCCATAGATGTAGCTACACTAAATAAGTCAGGTAGAAACCATGTAGCTACACTATTTGAAGGACTCTATAGGGTGTAGCTACATGACTACCCTGAGGCACACAACTGTAGCTCCACTAATAGTCTAATTCAAAAATGTAGCAACACTACCCCTGAGCTCCCGGGGGCTCCGCCCCCGGACCCCCAGTGGTGCTACACTTCAGGTTGTGTAGCTACACTTATTTATATGGAACATTCTGACTGTAGCTCCACAAAGGTACACATTCAGTCCTACCTTGTTAGGTTGACATCCGCACAGGACGAAGTCAACCTAAGGAGGTTGCCGAAATGGGGGGCCTGAGGTGTACTGATGCTGCATCAAACGGCACCACGCTTACGACACCTTCCGCGACGAATACTAAGCCGGAATTAGGACTCACCCATCATTATGTCTCCCCATATTTCTGTGTGCGCATTAACGAGAAGAGATGTGAAGAACAGTAAAGCGCTCAGCAGCCACTCTACCGAGGCGTATGTCTTGATCTTGTGATAGCTTCGTATAATATGCTCATGGTTGTTCGTTAAAAGGCCACCTTTACCCGTTTCACCACATTTGGAAATGACAAGAGCCTTAGTAAGTGTAGAATTCGAGGTAGGTGGCTGCCTGCATGTCTCAATTTCACTTAATTCGATCAGTCTTACGGCCTCTGGTTGGGACTCGCCGATACTTTGAACCATCTTCGCCAGGAAGGATACTACGTTCAACCGCGTGTTTTTCACCCATATATCGCCTGGGGCTCTCCTTCGTCCCTCCTCACTTCCCACGTCGCAAGTGCATCGGAGTTCCCTCCAGATTTGGATGCAGGCCTCGAGAAGCGATCTGGCACTGAGCTTCGCCCAATCGGTCGCTTTGACATTGATCGCATCAGCGTCAAGATCAAGACGGGCGTTCACTCGGGGCCTCGGGCCCGTTCGGCAGTGGCACGTAAATTCTCTCGTGTAGCCCCATGCAGCCCACTTCTCAAACCCTAAAAAGCTCGTTTTCCTCCCTAGTTGGGCCAGCTTTGTTTATGTGCAGCTTGAGGAACAGAGAGAGGTTCATGAATTGCATCGTGCCGAACTGACATCGCTGAGCCTGACGTCGACGCTCGGCAACATGAATTGCGAAAAAGAAGACAGTGGTGCTTTACTAGCCACAATGTTTACTGTGTATCCAACCGTTTGAACAACTTCAACCCAAATCTGGTACATCAGGAACTGCCCACCACCCACCTAAATCCCCGAATGGAGTCCCAGGAGACAACTCCTCTGTTAATCTGTTGGAGACTCACAGAGATGTATAAATTAAACTGGACACTGGAAGTCCTTTCAATCTGTCTTTTGGCTATAAGATGATGGATTGGAAGGGACGGAATACTCCGAGGAAAGGCAGGCCAGTTTGAAAGGTGGGATGAAAAAACCAGAAGGTGAAGTGGCTGTTGGAGGGCCAGGTACCATCAGATCGGCAGGCCCGAAAGCGGGGACGTTCGAGAACGTCAAAAGACCTTCCCGCGAAGAGTCTTCATCATGGGCGCACTACACTTCCTACGACCACTGTGGCCCGATTGCAAATCCATTCTCTAGACTGTTACTCGTTCGCAAAATGGCAAGGGCACCTAACAAGCTTTGGGAATACAAGTATCAACAGGGAGATAGCACACTATGGGCAAATACATGGGTCCAAGACGCAACAACTCCAACCGAGCCCCAACAAGCGCAGGACAATGCGCAGAACGAGGGACAAGTCTGGAGACCAGCCAAAACTTCCAGGGCAGTGCACGATACACACGAGCGGGGAAACGAACTGCGATCGGAGACATGGAGTCGGAAATGAGCAAAATGCACTATGCGGGGAATGCGCAATGGTAGGGAGAAGTAGACTGACCATCATGCGATAACGCAAAGCATGCCGCCCTGAGTATTCATGGGATCCTGAGTCTGTTGGTTCTCGATGTCTCCCTCGCCTGTGGCAAGGTCGGGTGATGAGGTTGCGGTGGACGCATTGAAGAAAAGAATAGTGAAGAAATCCATTTATATGCGGGAAGAGCAGCGAGCGCCTGTTGGCTCGATGTATGCGTTAAATGCTGGGTTCAATACTGATTGCTCCGGTACAAAAACCCGGAGAGGTTTGGCACTACATCTTATATGCTCGAGAAACGATCAATGCAGGTAGAACGGGTTCGGGCGCTAGACGGGGCACCAGGTTGCCAAGGCCGAGTGGCCTGGGGGGAGTGCATAGTCGCATGGACCCAATAGTGGAAAGCGGCAGGTGGTCTCTTATTTCCCATTATGTCGATGTAATAGGTACATACTCGATTGAGAAAGGTGGCCCATGGCGATTAGAGGGTTATCGCTGTGGCGGCCATGGGAACACCTGTAGTGTTATCACACGTTCCATCGGGGGCTCTGGACTCATATACCAGGTAGGCATACGTTGGCGGGACCCAGGTGAGACTGGTCTTCCCAGGCTTCATAGCTGCAGTAGTCACTAAGAGAAAAGGGATCCAAGCTGCTTACAAACGTCAGATGACATACCCATTGCACAAATTGTGGTAATGTCTCACCGCCCAGACCACGCCTGGAAACCTGTATCGGTAGCGGCGGCAAGCGCCAATCCCCGACTCTAAAGCCGTTGGGACGGCCCGGACGGTTCAGAAATTCGCATCCGCCGGGGCTCGGAACTGGAAAGAATCGGATCCCGGTTCGGCATCACCCATTGTTTGATCATTGGATCACTTGGTTTGTCCAGGCATTTGGCTCACATTGGGATATCCCCCCACCCAAAGTCTAGCTCGGCAATGTATCGTTCAGTATTAATACACGTGTTCTTTTCCACCACTTTTGTTCACCAGTACAATGCAGACCACTCAGGCTGAGAGCATTGCCCCACCAAAACCGCCTAGAGTCTATAAGTGTGAGCAGCCTGGATGCTACGGAACTTTGTCCGAGGTCAGACTTTGTCTTGGGAGGCGTACTCCACATGTTGGTACCAACTGGTATGTCCTCCACCTCCGCTCCAAGCCCAAATGTACATACAGCAGCCATGGAGACCCGCCGATGAACTTGGCTATTTTAACGTCGTGTTCGCGACTTCTTGACATCAGGTGGCTTGGTTCAGATGTTTTATTTCCAGAAAGAATATTGGGACCATGCAAGGAGTGGCCGTGTATTTGGTGTAACCGTTGTTCCCGAGCTCAATTCTCAGAGTGCGATAACGAGGGACGGATTGTGAGTAGAGACGATCGCTAATCATTCGAAATTGTGGCTGGCAGGTTGCGATCGTTACGCGATGCGGTAAGGTCGATTTATTTGGTTAGGTGGAGTCCTGAGGCAATGGCATCGTCACTAGCGAGGAAATGGGTCAATCGTTCATGTCTTCCCCAAATTGATTGAAAGTCGTGGCTTCAGAGCAACCAGATAGGACGTACATCCATTTTTTGTTTGAGAGGCATCCGGCCCAGATAGGAATTCGATACTGTTGTACCAGCGGGATTGGACGTACAATGTGAGGAGCACTTGTACTGTACCGTCGCAAGAATACGCTATTGAAGGCGTCAAGAGACTGGTCCGCGGGAATCAAATATGAGAGACCAAATTCGACAACCGAGGCAAAATGCCACGATATTCACACCTACCAACGTAGAAATCCCCAAATGACGAGGCCTCCACTTGCTCTATAATCGAGGAAGCTCGGGGACGTCCCGAGGTCGACACGATACCGACACAATTCCTCACCTTGGTCTTGATCAAAGTAGCACCTGGTTCGGTGACCATTCGAGGTGTAAACCATTAGTTCCAAGGTGGTGGGCCAGGATCATAGGAATACTCCATATCGACCGCAGAGATGCATACCGTATCGTGAGGAACTAAGTTTACGCAGTCGGAGCTCGGACCTGCTTCCTTTCATGATGCAGGCACCTCTCCGGAAAATGGATTCCTCCGTAGGAATAAGGGGTTATTGCCATTTACCTGTGCTCACAGAGTGATCTGCCTGCAGCGCCCATGATGCAGGCCGGTCTCATCGTCCTATCCCCCGTTCTGTGGGCAGCACAGCTTGCCTGAACACACTCTGAGGGTGAGATCGGGCTCCACCGCGGCACGACAGTCTCCATGAGCTGGACGAATAAAGCATACAATGCTAGAACCGAATGGTTCCTAGAAAAAAAGATGGGAGACATCAGATCATCTCACGGGGGCTCTCCAAAACAAATCGCTTCCGGTAAAACAGATCAATCCTCTCAACAACCAATGTGGAAAGTCCCAAATAACAACGGCTCAACTTTTGCTACAAGATTGGGTGTTCAAGGTGGACACTGTAACGACAGTGGTACATATCCACATTTTCCTCTTTATCGAAGAAGCGAATCATCTGCTCCCCATTGGAGGCACGAAGCGCACATTGAATCTGCAGCCTACATAAGGAAGGGCGATAGATTGTGGTTCCCAGATAGAAACATCTCATATCGAACACAGGGATCCATTGCACTGGCATATGGCATGGAGCGAAATGTATTTAGGCGATCGAGAGGCTGAATTGTGTTTCCATTTTCGGGTTGGCTCTGTGGGCTATCTATCCCGGAAATTGAACACATGCACGAAGTCAACGCCTCGAACCCACGGAAGGAGTACAATCACCCACTTGGAATGAGAAATTCTGCGCCTGATGCTCGCGCGGGGGGCACGACATGCCTGAGAGAGAGAGAGAGAATCTGATTTGTATCCCGCGTAGGCGCGGAAGGCGCCGAGAGCGGTTTACTGTACCTACAAACATGTGGTAGCAGTAAGGAGGTGCAAGCGGGATTGGGGGAAACTAAGTTCAGTGGGGCAGACGGGGTTTGGTTACGAAAATAGTAGCGTAAAGCATGGAATAGTAACGGGCATAGAACATAGCAGAGATAAATAACTATAGACATATGGGGAAAGTAGCATATCAGACGAGGTGTTCAGTGTTTCTCGTATGCTGGCCCAGTAAGTGGCGGTGCGTGCGATAGAGCCGGCATTCTGAGAGGATGTGAGTGCGCAATTGGAGTGCGTGGCCACATTGGCATTCGGATGGACGACATGCCTGAAAACAGACTCCGATTGAATTCCGGAGACGAGCTACCGGATTCCGGAAGCTCCCCTACACCAGGGTGGCATGTCACCATCAGTCGCACAATATCACGACATGCAAGGTCATCCAGGAAATCTACAGAGAAGGGAATCTAACCAACAATAATATTGGTTAGAATAGGCACCACGGTAGCTTGGGGGATCCATCACGAGAAGTAATGTATCTACGCGCATTTTTGAAGGCTGCCAATATTGACTCCCAGGATCTGCTGGAAATCGCATAAATGTCCCCAAGCGAACCCGAGCCATGCGCAGCCATCGCCGACAGAACACCAATGAGTGCTAACCTCGGTCTGCTCGCCCTCCCTCTTGAACTTCTCATTCGCATTTTCGCGCTTCTTGAGGGACATCAGATCGTCAGATGTATTGCAGTGTGTCCTCATCAGTGATGTCGCCTCTTTATTTCTGAATCTTGAGTGTCATCAAGGTGTGTTCCTACTTTAAGCTTGCCATCGAAAATTCGATCACACTACAGTATGTCATCAAACTGGATATGTTCGGTTATATTGATGGTCCCGGACGTGCCGATTCCGCGCGTCTAAATCAACTTGAGAGACACATCGACACCTGGAACAAACTGGACTGGGTCGAATCTCGCATCGATCTTCCAATTTCGCGTGCTTTAGTTGAACCCCGCGAAGGCATATATGCGATCTCGAATTACACAGAAGTGATATGCATCCAGCTTCCATCTCTTCATCGCGGCGTTCCGCTCCGGATGTGGACACTGGGATTTGAATTCCCCGTCGACCTAGTCGAGATCGATCCAAGTAATAATCTTCTTGTGGCTCTGTTCACGCAAGTCTCTTGTGTTCACATGGGATTATTCTTCTGTTACAACTTGTCTCGAATCTATAGGATACCCAGGAGCGCGATCAATCCATCTGATACTAGGTATCTCGCTCTTCATCTGCGGACGCTGTCCGACAATACTCCTCATCCACGTGCTACAAGTCCCATCCTTTTTCCGACCATGAATCCCGTTTCGTACTACAGCATCTGCAAGATCCGAGTCATGGGTCTTTTGCTGGGATTGGCTGATGTGGAAGGATTAGAAATATGGAACTGGGCAACTTGCCGGAAAATGACGGTGCGGAAAACCCCTAGCCATCTCCCTACGATCAGATATTTACCATTTTTTTGTGTTCTCGAGTGGCCAGATGTTAGGGTCTAGCTTAGGGAATGACCCCCGGCCCACTTTCGGTTCTTTCGAATTTTTAAGCACCACATCATTTTTGCTTCCATGTGACGGAAGGCTTGAAGTTTATCAGATCCCTGTGGAATCTCCGGGAGTCCCACCCATCCTTATTGCCGCGTTTTGTATGCCGCCCACGATTCCGGGATATGCTGGGAGGTGTTCGGTCAATTCGACTCCACCTGTCTTGCATCATAGGGATGATCGAGACCGCCTCACGAGTCCCTCCTCCCTCCTCCCCCCCCTTTCCGCATAACCGAGGACAGTCGTTGTATCGAAATGGTTTGGATCGTCTTTGATGTCTATCGTGGCATCAGGCTTTCCTTGAACATCCCATTCCAAATACCTTTATCTGCTCTTCGTCACTCTGCCCTGTATCCAATCCCGCTGGCGATCCCCTGGGATCTTTGGTCAAAGGATATCTACTTCTTGAAAGAAGGTGGACCCGCAGCGTCGTACAGGATGAGCGGAGGGCGACTCATAGACTTGACTTGCTCATCTGATTCGCATTGTACCGTGTCCCTCTTTGACCTCAATCGATCCAGAGCCGGTGTGCCTGTTAGGACGAGGCCAGATTCTTCCATAGACGATGATCAATCATCACATCTAATAAAATCGGATGTGTTCCCACTCGGTGAGATAAGCATCAAACAGCCGCATCCGGTCTACGTCGCCTCTCGATCTCTCAGCTTGGGGGAATATATTCCAAGATTCCTGATTCTCGATGATGAACGCATCATGATTTGGGCTGTATGTCTCCAAGTTTTTCACTCGGTGTCCTGGCTGCTTTTATTGATTCATCTTATAATTCAAGCGTCGTGATCCTGAGGCACCGGGGATGACTGCGGAGGAGCATCGGGCTCATAAATTAATCGTTTTAAGCTTCTGATGCCCTCCATTGATAGACAGGGAGACGGTGGTAAGTGAAGCAGAGGCCATACCCTTTGGGAGGAAACACGTGCTGAAATATCACGTCTCTCGTCAGGAGGCCTTAGGTCTTTAGGTCTTGGGGATTCTCCCTGAGGAGGATTCGAGTCCAAGGTATTGGTCAATGCCGATGAATTTCCCAGTGATTCAAATCCAGCAGAGTATCCGGGCTTGTAGATACATATCTGAGGCATCCGATGGATGGAGGGTTTATTAGAATATGATGATTTTGAGTGAGCAACTCAATGGTCATGCCGAAATAACCATCTTTCGTCCATGAATTTTCATGAACACATAGACTATCTAGATCTCACTGGTGCCTGATTCATATTATTTTGCAAGGGTGAGACGCATTCGTGCGGGAGGGTCACTTGCGATACTCGCAGTTAATGTTTCCACTCCTCTGCCTCCTATGCATTCATGACAATTTTTGGACAGAGATGCTAATTTCAGCACGATCGTTGAATGTTCTAGTGGACCCATTTATCCGCCAGAGGTATCATATTTATATGTGCAGACCCAAGATTCTTTCCCTTTGGGGATTGACAAACACCTTGGATTCGAATTCATGAAGAAAAACCCAACACCAAGTGACGCCACCATCTTCGCTCGGTCTATGTGGGCAGCCCCCATCATACACAACACGTCAGAAGCTTAAAATGGTCAGTGTTATGAGCCTCCTACCCCCTCCGCTCCTCCTTCATTCCTTATTTTTCACTTGCTTCTTCAGCAGTTCCACATCGAGGAATGAAAATAAATATAAATACGTAAACATACGGCCCAAATGAAGTGTAGATCAAGGGGACGTTCCCCGAGCTGAGAGCTAATAGACGCGGACATTCCGTCCTCATCTTACCGTGGGGAGACATCCGGCTTCATTAGATGCCAAAATTGGTGATTCCTTACGAGGGGTCTCAGGATGATGCGCGTGCGGGCGCTGGTTCATCCAAGCCAGATATGATACGCACAGCTTCGATTGTGGCCTCGGGTAACGGCCGTGACGGTCACGGAGTTCTCGATAGAAGTTCCTACCTACGACCCTTTCACTTTATCAGCCTGGAGCTGCGCGGGACGTGAAAATTGCCACAGGTAAGTTGGCGCGTCAGAACCCCGCCCTGACTCTGCGGGAAGGCGTGTGAGGCTACGACTTAGCAACACCAGCCCCCGGCTATTGGTGGGAGGGAAGGAAAAGGAAAGACAGAAATATTTCCCCCGATGGTTCCAGCTGGTAGGAGCAGACGCGATGAAAGACGAACCGACGAAACGAAGCGGAAGCAAAAGCTTCGGCTGTCTCTGCTTAGTGTTGCCAAGGACTCAGACTCCTACCCAGTCGGGGCGTGGTTATCTCTGGCTAGGTCTCGCTAGCTGTAGCAGAGTGCGGAAATGAAATACGGAAATAAAATTGCAAAGTCCGAATAAATATGATTACAAATATGGTGCATTGTCATTGTGGGAAAAGAAAAATGGGCAACAGAGATAACCACTACCCCAACTGGCGCCACTTGTAAGCCTAACCCTATCCTGCCCCACCGGAAAACCCACAACCAAGCTGGGGGTTGACTGCAAATCTGTCATGAGACCCCATCAGACTTTTACAACAGTGCCTATGTGATGCTCTCCAACCTACGCACAATAGATGGGATTCATGCTGCTAGCCTTGACCGGTTTGATGTCCGCCCACACCTCTATCAGGCACAGATTTGTCAGCACCAGCTGTGAAAAGTTGACATTGTTGCAACTGCCACTACTGGGGCAGGGAAATCACTTACATTTTTCCTGCCAATGCTATTTGAGGAAGGAATGACATTCATTGTCTCCCCATTAAATAAATTGGGTGACCAGCATGTTGCTGATGCTGAGAAGTGTGGCTTTACCTCTATTGCCATCTCAGCTGCTACTCTGATGAATGAGATCATGAAGGTAAGGAATGCAAGGTATGTACTGGCTCTTGTTTGACCAGTTAGTATATAGGATGTTCACATGAAGAAATATTGTGTCCTGGTTATCTGCCCAGAGCTAATCTTCGGGACATGATTCAAGCCACTCTGGAGGAATGCTCAGTGGGTATCCTCTGTGTTGGAGGTATGAGCTTGGATACATGTATTACATCAGATATATTGTACCAGCCTGCCAAATACATGCTAGTTCCTGTTCCCACCCCCATCCACCTGAACTTGCCCATTCAACAGGTTATGGGCCCATGCTCAGGGCTATAGTGGACCCTAGAAGTCCTCCTTGGAACTCAAGGCACCTGTCTCCCTGACTCTGACCAGGTCACAGACACCTGCATAGTCAGTCACTTGCTCAGTTGGTCATAGGTTCTATAAGTCAGTTGCTGTATTGGTTTGTGCAGCCACCTTAGGTTTTGTGTGGGGTGTTGGTTTTGCCCCATATCAGTACACTCAGTTTTGTGCAGGATGTTGGCTTTGCCCCATATCAGTTCACCTTGGTCAGCAAAAATCCCTCAATCAGTTTTATCAGTTTATCCCTTTTCCTAATTTTCCCCAACCACACTCTACAACCTTGTCCTACATCCAACCCCACATACTTGCATCCAACCCATCACTATGCCTAAATCAAGCTTTGACAAGCTGAATGATGCCAATTAGCACATTTGGAAGGATTATATGGAGTCGCTCCTTGTTGATAAAGAAGGTCTATATACTCTTGTGGATGGTACTGAAATGACACCTCTCACTGGCCCAACTCAAAGGCCATGATCGCATTCAGGAAGAAACAGTGACTAGCATGGGCCACCATCCACTTGAATGTTGAGCCCAATCAGTTGGTCCACTGCAAGTCCAAAGACCCCAAAGAGATCTGGGATGAACTTGCAACTGCACACAATGCATGAGGTCTCACCTCTCTCATGTCACTCCAGTGTACTTTCCATACAATGTCAAAAGAGACCAATGTCCCCATGCAAACCTGGATCTCTTCAGTCCATGATATTGCCTCATGTATCATGGAGCTCAACTCAGACATAGCCACCAAGGACATCATCCTTGCACTCACCCATGGACTTCCTCCAGCTTACAAATCCCTCATCATTGCACTTGATTCCATGGACCATTCAGCACTCACCATTGATTACATTGTCCAGTGACTCCTCAATGAAGAGGAACAGCAGATCTCAAATGCCATTCCCTCTCATGGACCTACAAGTGCTTATGTTGCATGTGTCAGGGCGACACTGCCGTCAAAGCCACAAACAGAAAGAGGAAAGAGATTAATTAACCACACGCTATCGCAGTGGGAATCCTGAGTATACACCACACAACAAGGGACACACAAGTCTTGCACCTATCGCAGTGGGAATCCTGAGAGATCAAAACTGGTGATCCCCCAACTGCGAAGGGCTATAAATACTATTTCCTGCACACAGCCTCCAACCTTCCAGAGCCTTCC
>MU129148.1:3182-61256 GCA_014904985.1 Hydnum rufescens UP504
ATGACCACGACGAGAACTGGCCTACGCTCTGAGGGCCACCGGGTAAGTGAAAGGGACGATCTGTTGACATTTCGCTGGACACTTATGTTATCTATCCGAAGCGTCCATGGCCAAGCAGACAAGCACCGGCAGTATGAAACGTGGTCGTTCGTCAACCGATGCAGGTACCTCAATATTGGAATGTGCACTAGGTTGTATCGTTCTGACGTCTTGCTTGCTTCCACCTTCACACAGCATCGTCGAAAAAGACCAAAACCAATGATCATTCAGGTATGTGATGTTGGAGCTGCCACTGACTGCTTGACAATCTCATACCCTGACTAGCTGCGTCTGGGGCCACTCCGAACTATCAACGATTGACTCGTCCTGGATTTTGAGCTATAGCGATGAGTGCTTGAAGCTTGGTAGAGGTCTTTTCCATAAATTCATCCCCCGAATTGCCTGTGAATAAATATCACCTTGTGATGATTGAACACATGCTGGATCGTAAGAATAAAGATATGCAATGATATCGTTTGACAGACCGCGAACGGAGATTGGATGCTATCGTCTCGGAGACGATAGGGAAAGAGATCGAAAACTGGAGAGACAATGGGGGAATCTAGGCTCCAGGGAGGATATGGAGTCCCCGGATAGAAGGAAACAGATCTTCGTTGTATTGTTTGTGAGACGATAGGGAATAATGGATCGTATCGTCTGTGAGACGATACGATCTGTTATCCAACAATTTCCCCTATCGTCTCGCAGACGATACGACTCAGAATGTGATTCCAACCCCCTATCGTCTGTGAGACGATACGATCCGTTATCCAACAATTTTCCCCTATCGTCTCGCAGACGATACGACTCAGAATGTGATTCCAACCCCCTATCGTCTGTGAGACGATACGATCCATTATCCGATACAATTTCCTCCCTATCGATACATCATGCAGACGATACGACACAGATCGGATTCCTTCCCCTATCGTCTCTGAGACGACAGGATGCATTATCCAAGACCCCACCCCTTATCGTCTCGCAGACGATACGACCCAGTATTTGAGTCCGTCCTCTATCGTCTGTGAGACGATAGGGGGAGGGTAATGGATATTGGATCCTGTCGGCGGCTCATAGAAGATATGTGATAGTGGATAGGACTAACAGACGATGGAGTCGAAGAGTAAAAAGAAAAGCATGGGGCCCTATCGTCTCATGGACGATATTGCATATATGATGGCACAACGGGGATACTAGGCACTACTACTTCGCCGATGATGGAAAGGAAATCACAGAAGGGAGATATTGGACTCCATCGTCACACAGAGGATAGGTTACGAAATAGCATATATTTGTCTCGAAAATGAAGGAATATAATATACATTGGGTGAAGCACGTAATACATGGTATCGTTCGAGAAACGATACAGAAATCTCTTCAACCAATCGGATATCGTCTCGCAAACAATACTGAGGGGCCTATATGGGATCGCCTTGGGCATGACACTCGAAACCAGATGTGCTGTATACAAGGTAGCTGAATTGGGAGAGGACCTTGATCCAAATTTCACAGCGCACGATATGAATCTCGGACATCAAAGAGATCCAGAAGCCACCTTATCAGCAAGACACGTCGGCTTGTTGATATTGGTGGCAACATCACGTCAATGCCGAGATTGACGTTATGCGCGTGGAATCTGGATGAAAGGACGAAGGGGGAAATACAATATCAGAAGTGGTCATATGGGCTTTATATGCTGCATGGAAATGTATGTGGCCGACTTCGGTGTGGTTCCAGATGAAGGATCTCAGGGTGATCGCTCATTCTAGATCTGGGACATATCTGCTTCGGCAGAGCTTTCTTCGACCCAATAGTTTGGTCTCATCACTCGTGTTTATTCACACAACAGGGTCGTGCATGGGTCACGATGATCTGATAGCTTCCGGGGCGTGTCTGGAATTTTCTACAGATGACTGAGTCGCAGCTCGAGCAGGTCCAATATCGGTGATCGCTTCCCGAAAGAGGGTCACAGATCAAGATCAAGATAATCCAATATCGTGTCACGGGGGACAGGCTTTCGGGATATTATCGGATATCGTTTGGCAAACGATAGGGTCACAGATCAAAATAATCGGATGTCATCTCACGGATGTCAAGATTTCCAGATATCACCGGGTATCGTTTTGCAAACGATAGGGTCCCAGATCAAGATGGTGCGATATTGTCTTGCGTATGACAGGATAGTTTGCGGATATTATAGGGTATCGTTTACCAAACGATAGGGTCGCAGATCAAGATGATCGGATATCTTCTCACGGATGATAGCATAGTTTTCGCATATTATTGGGTATCGTTTGGCAAACGATAGGGTCACAGATCAAAATGAGCAGGTGTCATCTCACGGACGTCACAATTTCCAGTTATCATCGGGTATCGTTCTGCAAACGATAGGGTCGCAGATTAAGATGATGCAATATCGTCTCACCCACGACAGGGGAGCTTCCAGATACTGTCGGGTATCGTTTTACAAACGATAGGGTCACAGATCAAGATGATTCGATGATGTCTCACGCATGACTGAATAGTTTTTGGATATTACCGGGTATCGTTTGGCAAACGATAGGGTACAGATCAAGATGATCGGATATCGTCAGGATTTCCAGATATCATGGGGTATCGTTTTGCAAACGATAGGGTCACAGATCAAGATGGTGCGATATGATCCAGTATCGTTTCACAAACGATAAGGTCACAGATCAAGATGATCGGATATCATCTCACCGATGACAGGATGTCGGGATATTATCGGGTATCGTTTTGCAGACGATAGGGTCACAGATCAAGATGATCGGATATCTTCTCACGCAGGACAGAGTAGTTTGCGGATATTATCGGGGATCGTTTGGAAAGCGATAGGGTCGCAGATCAAAATGATCAGAAGTCATCTCAGGGACGACAGGATTTCCAGATATCATGGGTATCGTTTTGCAAACGATAGGGTCACAGATCAAGATGGTGCGATATGATCCGGTATCGTTTCACAAACGATAAGGTCACAGATCAAGATGATCGGATATCATCTCACCGATGACAGGATGTCGGGATATTATCGGGTATCGTTTTGCAGACGATAGGGTCACAGATCAAGATGATCGGATATCTTCTCACGCAGGACAGAGTAGTTTGCGGATATTATCGGGGATCGTTTGGAAAGCAATAGGGTCGCAGATCAAAATGATCAGAAGTCATCTCAGGGACGACAGGATTTCCAGATATCATGGGGTATCGTTTTGCAAACGATAGGGTCACAGATCAAGATGGTGCGATATGATCCGGTATCGTTTCACAAACGATAAGGTCACAGATCAAGATGATCGGATATCATCTCACCGATGACAGGATGTCGGGATATTATCGGGTATCGTTTTGCAGACGATAGGGTCACAGATCAAGATGATCGGATATCTTCTCACACAGGACAGAATAGTTTGCGGATATTATCGGTGATCGTTTGGAAAGCCAATAGGGTCGCAGATCAAAAGATGATCGGATGTCATCGCACGGACGTCAGAATTTCCAGAGATCATCGGGTATCGTTTGGCAAACGATAGGGTCACATATCAAGATGGTGCGATATGATCCTGTATCGTTTCACAAACGATAAGGTCACAGATCAAGATGATCGGATATCAACTCACCGATGACAGGATGTCGGGATATTATCGGGGATCGTTTTGCAGACGATAGGGTCACAGATCAAGATGATCCGATATCTTCTCACGCAGGACAGAATAGTTTGCGGATATTATCGGGTATCGTTTGGCAAGCGATAGGGTCGCAGATCAAAATGATCAGATGTCGTCTCAGGGACGACAGGATTTCCAGATATCATCGGGTATCGTTTGCAAACGGTAGGGTCACAGATCAAGATGAGGCGATATTGTCTTGCGCATGACCGGATAGTTTTCGGATATTATCGGATATCGTTTCACAAACGATAGGGTCACAGATCAAAATAATCGGATATCATCTCACGGACGACAGGATGTCCAGATCTCATCGGGTATCGTTTTGCAAACGATAGGGTTGCGGATTAACGATGATGGAATATCGTCTCACGCACGACAGGGGAGCATCCCCATATTGTCGGGTATCGTTTAGCAAACGATAGGGTCAAGATGATTCGATCATGTCTCACGTATGACAGGATGGCTTCCGGATATTATCCGGTATCGTTTTGCAAACGATATGGTCACAGCTCCCAATGATTCGGATTGCATCTCACGACCTCAGGATACCGCCCGGATATCATCCGGTATCGTTTCTCAAACGATACGGCCCCAGATCAAGATGATCTGGTATCGTCTGAGGATAATTGGATAGCTATAGCAGATGAACCGGAATCATCTCCCAGACGACAGAATCGCGGCTCGAGATGATCCACTATTGTTGATGACTTTCGAATATCATCCGGCGTTGTTTTGCAAACGCCACGTCCCAGCTCGAGATCCACGACATGCCATAGGGGCACTCGATGATACTGCGGTATCGTCTCACTGGCGATAGGGGCACTTTCTGGAATCTCCCCACAGCCTCTCGCAGACGATATGCTCAATCTCTTGAATTATTTCTCATCCTCTCACAGACGATAGGGTCCAGAACCATACCCGTCTGTACATGATACACATTCTACATGTCAGCCTAACCCTCTTATATCAGAAATATCAGATTTCCACTTCCATTATTTAGCTCTGGAACCATGACTGTCTGTGTCTCCCACCATTCTTGCTCCACACTTGTTGGGCCTTGGGACCTCGTCTCCCGAATCCTTCTTCTATTATCACTTTCACCTTTCTCCCTCCCCTTTCTCTCCCTGTACTCAATGATATCCACTTCTCTGATAAGATCATCCGACAATCCAATCAAAACTGAAATCACCCGCTTGTCGAGTCCATACTTCACCCCTGTTTCCCTCCAATAACCCCGGTCATTCAATTCCCAAGCTCATCACTGCTGGTCTACCGCATTTACAGACCTATGTTAGATCCCACAATGCTCCACGCCCTGGTATCATCTCCTCAACCTCTCGCCATGGCTGGCACGTTTGCCCCTTCGGGCATTGCCCTCGGCTTTCTCCATTTCTCATTCATAGTCTGCCCCAAACCCCAATCTTTTCTCCCCACTGCATTCTCAATCCACTCTTCACGACCCATCATGCCATCCGAAATTGACGACGCTGTCTCCAATGGCTCCATTGATGATGATCTAGATGATCTTGGGTAGGCTACTCTGTTATTGTCTTGTTCCCTCCTTCATCACCAGCTGTCTTTTAGGAATGATGATCCTCTGGATGCCTTTGAGGATAATAATGGTGATCCACCTGATCCACGAGCCACACGTCATCTTGAGATCGATGCCATCCACCCAGCACTCCATGCTGATGATTCTTGCCGTCAGACCGATATTGCAGCTGCTGTGACATCCCCTTGGGTGCATCTTCCTTCAGAACGTGATGCCTATCTCTCCATGCCCACTGTCCCAATCCCTCTCTCTCGTCTTGAAGACTACTATATAAACCGGCGGTCCCACTCTGCAGCCGATCTTCTCCGTTCACGCATCAAGATTATCGTTGATGCAAAATACTCGCTTGATCCTAGGTCTGACCATGTCCAAGTCACCACTCCCACTCACCGCCTCGATTATCGCCTCACTGTGTCTGACAGGCTGGGGCTGTCTGCCATCATTCCCAATCAGCCTGGGGACCATAATTTTTCATTTCGGCTCGACTTGCGCAAACCATACCGTCATTTCAACGATAATTCAGGCCTCCTTGGCTTTGATCCCGCTGGCTCGATGCTTTTCATAGGCTACCGTGGTCAGGATGAAGCATGGCTTGCCATGGCCCCGCATACGATTGATGACCCCACTGAACTTCCGGACCCAGGGTTCAAGTCTGGTCCCACCCTACTGTCTCGTGCTCATTATCGCATGATTATATCATTCCTTGCCTTCGTTCTTGCCAAGAACACCGACCTATCATTCATTTGTTATGATACATATGGAATTGACCTGACTGCGAAGGCACCTGCATTCCAGGATTATTTTAGCATCCTGTTTGTGGTCTATTCCCACTTCAGTGTGATCCCTGCTGACGACGTCTCCACCCTCCCTAGGGACCCTGAGTATCCCACTATCGAGATGAGGCTCGAGGACCTCACTCTGATGGACGTGCATATGTCAACCGACTGGGATGAATGGGTTGCTCGTGCTCCTGATGCCTGGCAAGAAGACGGTTGGCTTGAATCCCACATCCCGATCACGCTCACCTGCAAGTTTGGTCAGGACCAACCTATCGGGAATCCGAATCAAGCTGATATCTGGGAACACGAGAGAGACTACTCAAAAATCCGATTCCTCTCTTTCGCTCTTGCAAGTGACCTCCGGTCTGTTTTGTCCATTCACTCTGGATGTATTGCCATCTCAATCCATTTTGTAGTGCACAAATTGCTGAACGGTTTGACAACATCCCCACGGAGCAAATTATTGCAGAGAATCAGGATCTGTTGTACGATTCTTGGGATCCTGACCTTCGTAACCGCATCCGCAACCTTGATGCTCTGCCACTTGTAGATGAAGATGGGAATGAGGTCCGGATCTACGATGAGGAAGGTTGCCGTGTCCTCCGCCGATTTGCTGTGGTAGATGTCAATCAACCCGCATGTGGAGTGTTGCTCAACCTCTCCACATGTGAAGCGCTCTTCAATCTCGACCCGTCCCAGCTAGATGATGGCGAGTGCCCCATCCACCTCTCGCTATATCCGCAGGCATATCTCCGCTCTGTTGGTCATGCCCAGGCCAACGGGATTCTTCCGGACTTCCAAGTGATTGTCAATCGATTGAACGACGAGATCACACGTCCAGACCGTGCAGATGATCAGAGCGATGATGATGATGAGGAATGGGATGAACATCGTCGTCCACCTGCCCTCCGAGGTGTAAAGTTTCAGGCCTATAACGAGATGGTCCACCGCTTCACTGATCGACATGGTGGAATGAGGGTCCAAAGAGGCGCTGTCACCGCGGCTGCTGCTGGTCGATATGCCCGGGATGCAAAGGACTGTCAGTCCGCGACAAAGACCTGGGATGCTGTCAAAACACTCCTCCCTCATGAGCACATGTCAGAGCAACTCTCCCCTGCGAATTGCCCACGAGATCTTCGCCTCGAGCAGGTATACAACCTGGACCTCCATCGATTGCCAGAGGAGCGCCGGAATGGCAGGTATGGATGCAGAGTATCAATGTATCCATCTACTGACTCATCTATGGCATCTAGATACATCTATACGAACATTATTGTCCCTCTCACGAAGGGCTGGGAAGTACCCGCTATCGCATCCCAGCTCAAGCAGCATCTCTCAATCTACACCTCAGATGTATGTGCTTCTGCCAGTGATTTCCAATATTAAGAACCCCACTGACGTCAACTGACAGGCTTACCCTGCGTTGTTCGACTGGGTCACTTACCCAGTCCAGGCGATGCTTGAATCTGCCTGGCAGACTGTCCAACTGTCCCAGGCTCCATCGTTTCCCTCGCCATATATGATTGAGGTCATTGCGGTCTTGGAGCGTGCTCTTGCATATGCCTATACCGGAAGTGCAAAGCTTCTGAGCAGATCGTTGATGCAGCCGTTGTTCACATCTCGCGCTCTTGTGGATCATGGGTTTCCAATGCTAAGCCATTCCATTGTGACCATGAAGAAGGATAGGAGCACGAACAAGTCATTCGTCTCGGTCTCATCGTCTGCCTGGCCATGGAATCAAGAAAGAAAGGCACCTGCGACATGTTCTGATGGTGCCCAGAGTGTCTACTACTCGAAGAGGTTATACAATGTGAGTACTGCCTTTCTTATCTCTTTCTGGGTTTCTGGCTCTTCGGGGAGCATCATAGTGTTGCTCTGCTATCGTTTTGGAGACGATAGCCTCTATTATTTTGCTTTGCATGTTTACTCTGTTATCGTCTTCGAGATGATGGCCTGCGTTATCTCAGTTTTTCCCTCTACCCTGCTATCGTCTTTGAGACGATAGTCTACATTCTCTCAGTTTTGGCTTTTACTCTGCTATCGTCTTCGAGACGATAGCCTGCGTTATCTCAGTTCTGGTTTCTACTCTGCTATCGTCTTTGAGACGATGGCCTGCGTTATCTTGGTTTTGGCTTTTACTCTGCTATCGTCTTTGAGACGATAGCCTGCGCCATCTCGGTTTTGGCTTTTACTCTGCTATCGTCTTCGAGACAATAGCCTGCATTCTCTCAGTTTTGGCTTTTACTCTGCTATCGTCTGGAAGACGATACTATCACTTCATCTATTATTGGTCCTCTATCTCATGCTTAACCACCCATAGATGTACATTGCCATTTTCTCGATGATTCATGCTACAGGTGCTGCTGGTGATGAGACCTTCAAAGACATTCTATCGCCTATTGATCGGAAGGGCACCATTATTTGCAAAATCGCCCTAAATGCCTTCATCAATGATGTTGTCAACCTCGTCAGAGTCGGCATTGCAGAGGACTCCAAGTCTCGACTTGCTGATGACCCTGAGAATCAGGCTCTCATCCACAAACTTGCTGTCCGGGATAAGGATCTTGGTGCTTGGGCCTCCCAACCTTCCCCTCTTGACTTTGGTGTCAGTACTCATGCCGCTCTCATCCGTCTCCTCAATTTCGATCGCACTTCCTCGCTCCTCTCCCTCCCTGGTCCCAAGGGCAAAGATATGACTGCGACTGAATTGGCCACTCAACTTTATAATCTTGCCGGTCCTGGTCATGAGCGCAGACGGATCATTGCACCCTTTGATCCAAAGGGTACTGCCCATCCGGTCTTTGTGATTGCCTTCGAGCGCCTGGCCCTTCTCTCCCCAAGCTCACCCAAGGACTATACCATCCGTATCCTTGGAAAGGCTATTCCCAAGTTCTGTATTCGCCATATTCCAACGACTCCTATCCCAGCTGGGCGTGGTGCTCCCATTAGGCGGCCTGTCTGGGATTCCTGGATTTCCCTTGGAAGGGCCTCTGATCCGAAACGTGTGGTTCCTTCCCACACACTCACGTTAGATGAGCGCTTCATCATTGCCTCCCAGCGTGGACAGGATGCAGCTGAACGCAATCATGTTGATGCTCCTTGGGATGCAAAAGATACTGTGCTTCAGGATCTCCCCCTCCTCCTCACTCGCTCAACTCTTCCTAAGGAATGGCATATCCCTTCGCGCTCCTCTGGGTATGTCTTAGAGACATATGAATGGGTCACCTCTCATTTCGACTTAAACAACAATGTCCATCGCTTTGCGCTCATCATTGGCTTCATTCTATCGAAATGCGCACCCCGCCATACGATTCCTCCAGACCTGCCTGCATCATTGTTTGACCCATTGTGTAGGCGGATCCGCCCAGGTTCCAAGGATATTGCCTTCATCCAAAAGGCAAATTCTAAAGCCATCACGAACAAGGCATCCTCCTCGTCATGTGGACCGTCCTCATCATCGCACTCTCAGAGAAGGACAGCCCTATCTGTGCCCACTTTGCCAAGAATCAAGGTCTTGGGCCTGAGTGGACAAAGAAGCATGGTTCAAAAGGAGTGGTCCCTGGTATGCTCGTCTTTGTGGGATTGGCATGGGGAACTGGGCTTCAATCGCTGTCGGGAGGACTACCAGGTACTCATTGGGGAATGAGGTCACGGAAAGATGCTCTCGCCTTGTACAGTGCCTTTTCTTCCATGCTTACTGCAGATGCGCGCTACGGCCCTACGATGCTGTGGCACTGCTCCTTGGACATGGTAATGCACTCATGTTGGCTACATCGCAAGGTCTTAACGTCCGAAACATTGCGTTCTCATCTGCTCCGTCTTCCTCAACGACCAAGATCCCTAAAAATAACCGACATTCCAAGGCCCGTGCTGCCCTACCTGTAGACGATGATGATGATGATGACGATGCTGATGAGTCCCTTCATTCTTCCAAACGGATTCGCCTTTAAAGCCAGTTTTACGGCTCACGGATTCCATAGCCTTCTACGTTGTCCATATCCTTCAACCGTGTCCATATCCTCCCACCTTGTCCATATCCTTATCCCTTGTCCATATCCTTCTATCTTGTGCATATCCTTATACCTTGTCCATATCTGTCTACCTTGTCCGTATCCTTCGACCGGTTCACATCCTCCCACCTTGTCCATATCCTTATCCCTTGTCCATATCCTTATCCTTGTCCATATCCTTCTACGTTGTCCATATCCTTATCCTTGTCCATATCCGTTCTGTCCATATCGTCTACCTTGTCCATATCCTCATACCTTGTCCATATCTTCATACCTTGTTCATACATTATCCCCCTTGTCCATATCCGTTTCCTTCATACCCACTGTATCCATACCAGCTTTATTCCCCATCTGTATATACTGACTCTATAATGTTTCTTGTCAATACAAGTCTCCTTTAATTTATCAGCATCCATTTCCATAGCCCACTGTGGGGTCAAGTGTGTTCTATCATCTGTGGGATGATTGATAGTGTCCAGTTTCCCTGGGTTTGTTCACCTATCGTCTGCAAGACGATAGGTCCAATATATGATGATCCCTGCCCTATTGTGTATATATGAGATTATACTGTGGTCACTTTCTATTGTCTGTGGCTGATAGGGTCTGCTACATGGTTCCTTGCCTCTGTGAGACTATAAGGCTCAATATCTGATCTATGGCCCTCTGGGAGATGATAGGGGATTCCTGACACTATCACCTGTGAGACGATAGAGTCTAATATCAGTTTTCTGACCCTATCACCTCTGAAACGATAGCCTCTAATATCGAATTCTTTCCCCTATCGCCTCCGAGACGATAGCCTCTAATAACTGATTTCTGGTCCTATCACTCTACGACGAAGTCGATCGATGACGACAATGGTATTGGGCAGGAATCAATGTTGGAGCCTATCGGCTCAGAGGGGATTAGGAGTCAAGAATCTGACATTAGACTGTATCGTCTCAGGAGCGATAGGTCAGGACTCCGATATTAGACTCTATATTAGAGACTATCGTCTCGGAGGTGATAAGGGTCAGGAATCCGACATTAGAAGCTATGTCTCAGAAGTGATAGCGCCAGATATCCGATATTAGAGGCTATCGTCTCAGAAGTGATAGCGCCAGATATCCGATATTAGAGGCTATCGTCTCACAGTGATAGCGCCAAAATCCGATATTAAAGCCTATCGTCTCAGAAGTGATAGTGCCAGAAATGCGATATTAGAGCTATCGTCTCAGAGGTGATAGCGCCAGAAATCCGATAATCAGAGGCTGTCGTCTCACAAGTGATAGCGCCAGAAATCCGATATCAGAGGCTGGTCACCTCACGACCCTATCACCTCTGAGATGATAGAGTATAATATTGGATTTCTCACCTTATCACCTCTGAAATGATACTCCATTCCAGGTAGGGTGGTTGGCAACTCTACTAACAAACATGTTGTCCCCCCTGTAGGGGTTTCTTCTATATAGGATGTGAGAAACCTAAGGGAGGATTTGAGTTTGGAGCTCAAAACCTTGCCTTAATATGCCAAGGTAAAACAGGTACTTCCCTCCCTATATAGATGGGAATGCCTGTAGGCTTTTAGAACAGTACTAGGATAGAAAGGTATCTGTACTGGCAATAAGAGTGTTTGAGACTGACTGTCTCAGGATTAGTTAAATGGGTAGGGTTCAGAAGAGAGGATTATACTGTTGTCAAGCAGTTGCCAGCTGATAGATGAGAGGAGCTGCCAGTCCTCAAGAATGAGTCAGAAACTGAGGGGTTTGGCTATCTTCAGATTTTCAGGTTGGTGTCAGTTGTCTCAGAATTCAGTCTTTCTTGTGCGAGCTGGTTAAGCTGAGTGCACAGAAATGTTACAAGGTCTAGGTGTTGACCAGGGAATATGTTGACACAGCTTCACAAAGCACTGTCTGGCTTGTAGTGGTAAGAGGGAAAGAAATTATTATTATGGGGGGTGTAATGTACAGATTTTTATATGCTGGCCCAGAACTCCTGAGTAGGACATGGTATGGATTTTTATTTTTAGATGGGTTCCAGACCTGGTCAGCCTCTTCCTATTATGGAAAGCTCCACCCAGCCTGGAAGGTCCTTGATCTATTTATGAGATTTGCTAGGGAGTCCAGAGAATGACATGCTTCAGGTGATGTAATTTCTGTTAGTCAATGACTTGTAGATTCTTAGTCATCCTGGTTTCTGTCCATTGTCCAACTCCAAGTCTGCTTGTGTATATAGGTGGCCTAGCTGAGGACTTAAGGTGGAAATAATGAGAATTAGGTGTTTTCTTACCCTAAGTTTCCCACCGTTCTACACCCCCCATCATATTTGCCTATACTGCAGGGGATACCTTATGTAATGATTTGAATGTGAAAGCCCTATGAGCTGGATAGCAGCCTGGTGGTGATGATGATAATGCTGAAAATGTGGATGTGGATGAAGGATGAGTAAGACATACCTTGGATAGCTTGCTACAGGTGATAGACTCTGTTGTGCTCTGGCCCCATATGATTATGATCTAGGATGGACATGGGAGTGAGATTATATTGGAGGTGATCTGTAGGGAGATTTTGATAAAGGCAGTTTACTGAGATCAATGCTGTTGGCTAGATAATGTTGATGATAGATGGAGGAGTGTGTGAGTGGTATGAGATAGTAGATTGGGTGTGGATGATATAGTGGGACCAAGTTCTGGGATGGGATGGAAAGGGAATTGGAGTTGAAGAATGAATGTGGAGGTGCTGTTGATGGATTAATAGGACTATTGTATTGGGTGGTGAGGTGTGAAAAAGATTGATGGTGGGATTGTATTAGTTATGAAGAGATTGATGATGGGTATGCAGATGTGAGATGGTGTGATATGGTGGGATTGGAACAGAATTTAATGTGCTTCAGGGACAAAAAGGTATATAAGGAGGGAGTGTTCCCCCTTATGACTACAACTAAGACACCTTTTCTGAAGCTGTGTGAAGGTATTGCCTCCTCAAGACATACACCTTGTGAGAATTCTGTGGACTCAGGTCAACAAGCAGCTTGGACCAGCTGGGACAAGAAGCAGTGAACTGTGACAGACATGTGACACCTACCTCACAATGTCAGGACCAAACTCCCCACTTTGTTCACACATACCCACCATCAGCACATGCATGTCCTCCTCTGATGTATCAACCTGTGACTGTAATGAAGTGCCTCCCAGATTCAGGAGGGCACTTGTTGTCATACTTGGACAAAGCGAGTCAACAGGGGAGGAAGTAGGATATGGGAGAATAGGAAGAGAAAGGGCAATCACACTGCCCTCAGCACTAGCTTTGGACAGAGGAGCTGGACACAGAGCTAAGCACTGGCTTTGCTCTGAGTCCAGGGGAAAAGAGTGGGAAGGAGTGGAAGGAATGGTGAAAGGTAGTAAAGTAGTGACTGGCCAAGTGGCACAGTCACTACCTAAGGAGAGGAGGTGGGTCAGTAAGAGGAAGGACTATCCTGCTTACTGCTTTCCCTGCTGGTATCCAAAGGTGTAGGTCCCAGGCTAGAGAAAGGCTGGTAGCTAATGGCTACCAGGCAAGCCAACCAGATAGCTAGATAGAAGCAGAGACAGAGAGGCAGAGATTCATGGTTTCTCACTAGGTGATGAAGATCCGGGCAAAGGTTAACTATTTGACTCTGTCAAATCTGCTGTATATACATGACTTTTGAGTCCTAACTTAATTACATAATACACTATATTACAGTGACTGCTTGACCTCAGTATAATGCTCTGATGTCAACCCTACTGGTTTGACTAGCTCTGACACACCTCTTAACTACTCTAATTGGCAGTGCAGATAGAGACCTAGCTTAGTACTCTGCTAAGATGGCTACACTGATTTGGATGTAAGTAGGCAGGGAAGTACCTGTTTCACCTTGTGATATAAGCAAAGGTTTTGATGATGAAACTCAAATGGACCCTTTGCTTTCTCACTTTGCATATAGAACAATTGCCTACATTGCATACCATGTTGTTCTGTTTTTTCTCAAGCATGGAGATTATTTTTACCGAACTACTTGACTTGATAATGTTGCCTCAAAACCCCCAACTATTTCTATGACAATGCTACATAGAGCACAATAGGGGGTTTCATGATACACAAATATGTTTCCAAATCACTTCCAAACAGCATGCAAATGAGATTCCAAATGATTTTTGGAAAGTGATTTGGGTGGCATTTGGATGGGTATTTGGGCCTCTGGAGGTCTGAATACCCTTTGAAATGCCACCCAAATCCATTTGGAAGGGTATTTGGACCTCTGAAGGCCTGAATACCTGTGCAACTGCTGCGCAAATCATTTTGAAAATGTCTTTTGGAGCTCATTTGGAAACTCATTTGGATGCTGTTTGGGAGTGATTTGGAAAGATATTTGTGTATTGTGAAACCCCCTAGTGAACTACTTACAGCTGTTTGCAAAAACATTGGCACTTTCAGAAAATAGTGAAATAAAGTTCAGAAATGATGCTGATGTCAAAAGAAGGATATGTCATGGAATATTGGCCAGAATGGATTGGGAATATGCCTGTTGTGCTTGTATTATTTGTGGCTATCTGCAGACACAAGGGCAGGGACTGGATTCCACTTCTAGAGTTCAAGATGATTTTTTCTTGCCACCAGAAATTACTCAGCACACATTGCAGGTAGAGCCACGATTTTTTAATTTGATCCTCACATGTATGTTGCCCTTCTGGACACAAAATTTCAGGACAAAGGGATGACTTTTGGAAGGACTGTTCCTGGAAGTACTAAGAAATATATTGCTCAGTGAAATCCATGAGCAGCAAAGGACAAAGGCATCTCCAAATTGTGATGAATCACAATGGCAGCTGGGGCAGAGAAAGATAGGATGCAGGAATGCAACCAAGTTCACAGGGAAAAGTGTACCTTGAAGAGACTTGCTAGCAAAGGACCTGCAAGTGATATAAGGACAGGCTCCATGAACACTATGGATGCTCCCATTGGGATGAATAAGAATAAATGTTTGGGGGCACACAAAAAGCCCAATCTTTTTTACCACTGCCCGATGCCGCAGAAGGCAGTAGGCAAATCCTAAATTTCCTCCTAGACCCCCCCACGGTGTAGTCCTTGTCTGTACCTTTCATTTGGTGGTGGTCCCATCGAAATTGGTCCAGCCATTCTTGCTCCACAGCCCATTTAAGCGCTGCCTACGTGCCTACGGTGCCTACGGTTTTGCCTATGGTCTGCTTACGTTTGCCCACGGTTTGCTTACGTTTGCCCAGGTGTTGCTTACGTTTGCCCACGGTTTGCTTACGTTTGCCCACGGTTTGCTTACGTTTGCCCACGGTTTGCTTACGTTTGCCCACGGTTTTGCCTACGGTCTGCTTACGTTTGCCCACGGTTTGCTTACGTTTGCCCACGGTTTGCTTACGTTTGCCCACAGTTTCATTACGTTTTGCCCACAGTCTGATTACATCATCAATCTATTTTTATTACAGCATGCCTATGATCAATCATGGCAACCCTACCGTCCATTACAGCATGCCTGATCAATCATGGCAAGTCTACTGTCCATTACAGCATGACTATGATCAATTGTGAGTCTACTGTCCATTATGGCATGCGCCTATGATCAATCATGGTGAGTCTACCATCCATTATGGAATTAGGAAAGTGCACAATTGCAAAGAGGGTTGGGTACCATTTACTTTATACAGACTCACTTGTGCAGAATTTTGTGTGGATGTGCAGAGTATGAAAGGCAATGTGCCCTCACTGAGGGCACTCTTGGGAAATTTTCCCATGGTGCAGAAGTTTGCAGGAGCTTTATAAGGCAATGAGGGGAGTATTTTAGACGTAAGGATGCATGCCCTTGTTGAGGGTACTCTTGGGAATATTTCCCATGGTGTATGGGCTTAGCAAGGCTATCCTCTCATGTCAGAACAGGTGGGGTTTCGTTGTCATGTGATGTACGATCAAATCCTCTCATGTTTATGTCAGAATGGGTGGGATTTCATTGTCATGTGATGTACAATCAAATCCTCTCATGCTTATGTCAGAATGGGTGGGATTTCATCATCATGTGATGTACAATCAAATCCTCTCATGTTTATGTCAGAACAGGTGGGGCGTATCATTGAAGGCATGCTCATTGAACAGGCTCGTAAGTTCAAGGTGAATAGGGCCTGAGGTGGGATAAAAATCCACCATGCTCACTTGTGAAAGTGTGGTGAGGGGTCTACTGTTCTATTTTGTGCATAGGATGTGGGGTCACCTTAATTTCAGGAGATTTAGATGGTTAAGGACTGGGAGTTGCCGGGGAAATAGCTGCCAGGTCACATGCTCCCTCAGCTGGCAAGCTCCATTAGCCGTTCATCTGCTCCACCTCCAGGGATCGTCCTCAACCTTCTTGACTTTTCCCCCTTGAAATAAAAAGGAACTTGGTTCTGGGATATTTGCAAGGTAAGTGGCCACCAGGATTGCTGTTACAGACATTGAAGAATCCGCCTGCTCGCAGAATCTTCCTGAAACAAGCCGGCTCCATGCTCCACACACAACCCTGACCTATCTGCACAAGACATACTATTGCATCATTTTCGAGGAGAAGGGCATCATGGTAGATCTCCTCCCCAGTCTTAGGGATCTTGCGGCAGACCAGCCCAAGATTCTCTTGACATATTGGAAGTTTAATGCGATAAGAGCCTGTATTTCTTCTTTTATGGAATGGACCACTTTATCTCTAATATTCAAGTAAACATTCGCAGGAGAGAAATCTCAACCTACACACAGCCAAGTTGTGTGCTCAGGCAGCGGAGGCCCAGCGGCCAGCGGAGGAGGTCCAGCAGGTGGCAGAAGAAATGGCCGCCCACAAGGCAAAAGGCTGACGGCTCGAGGCAGAACGTCGGCACATCGAGGCAGAATGTTGGCACATTGAAGCAGAACGTCGGCGCATTGAGGCAGAACGTCAGCATGCGGCAGAAGCACAGATTGCCAAACTGCAAGAACAACTCTGCCTGCTCACATCTGATAGTGCATATACATGAGGTACAACTTCACTGCTTTCCTCAAGCTACTGTTACTAACAACCCCACTATTCTACCAACACCAAGGTCACAGGTCACCCCGTTCAAATTGATATATCCGCTTCCAGGACCTGTATCCCCAGGATGGATGTTTCCCCCCCCTCCAATCACTCTGCATGACAGGACCATCTGCTAGTAATACTTTCCATGCTTTCCATATTGTTCATGTTCGTAATCCTTAGCACTCACAATCTATTCCCATGGCTCAAATTATAGCCTTGGCACACCACTTCAGATGAGGGAGACTCATGATAAATGATATATTAAGCAATCGAGCTTCTTGTACACTTTAAATTATCAAGGTAAAGAATCAATTTGTTTTACCTGCTCACCGAGCCACTTTCAGCATCAAGGCACTTGTGCAATTCAAATCTGACTCCTCGAATGGCCTCCATTGTGCAATACCCTTCTTCGAATTCCCCATCTCCGTACTGCCCGCCCTGATATCGCCGATGTCATGAGGCATGCTTTGGCACAATCTGATAGCACGAATGCCGGAGACGGAGGGGAACCCCCGGACGAGAAAGGGATCCACCTCCCCGGACTCAAGCCAGCTGCTTTAGCAAAATCTATCTACGGTTTTTGGACGGGCTGGAGAACTGGATCTTGCACCAGCATGTGCTGAACGAGACACTGTTCAAGTCATCAATTCTTCTGAATGCTGATAGCAAGCCTGTACAAGCTAGCTCTGAACGCACTACCGAGGGTCATGGCTCGGAGCAATCACCCTGGCCCATAATCAAGCCATCAAGCACCGTCACTTGTCGTTCAAAGACCTCTTGCTTGAAGGTTATGATGGTAATTGCCTATTAAAGGCAACTCCATTCGTCTGCAAGATCCTTGAGCAGTGGACCAAGTCCACTGTTTTCACACCTCCTAATGGATGGCTAATGGCAGTCCTCAGCCTGCTTGCAGAGCTGTATCACTTTGCCAATTTGCATCTTAATCTTGAGTTTGAGATCGAAGTGTTGTGCAAGTCCTTGAACGTCGATCTGGACAAGTTGGAACCAACCACTGTATTGCGTGAGCATGGTTTGACAGTGGATATGGGCCCTCCTCTCCCAGAGTTCGTCCCTGACATCGATCAGTTGCCTATCAGCTACCACGATTCTGCCCTTCAGCCCCCTGGTGATGTTTCCCAACGTTGTGGGCAGGTGTTACAACTCAGTTCGTCCAGCCTGACGCAGAGTCAACAACTCATTGCCATGCACATCGAAGCTATCATCTCCGGCATTCCCAATCACGTCGCGATCAACGCGCAACTTGCTTCGTTGATTCTCAGTCCTGGATTCAAGTGTGTGATTCAAATGGCCATCGAGTGAGATGTTCGTGAGGTTAGTTTGGTTTATCCACCCATTTACAACGTCAATGAAATTCCCCGATGTTTTGATACCTTGCAGATCATACTTCTGGTCGTGGGTTCTTCTGTGCCCCAAGTCACCCTCCAGACCTTTATGGACTTCTTAGCACCACCCTGACCAGATTTTGATATCAATGCCACCCTTGTTGCACTCCAGTCGATGCTTGGTGGCACCCTTTCTGCTTCAGATCGATGGAAGCTCTTTACCAAAGAGCCTAAGGATCAATCTGGTGGGGAAAGCACAGTGTTTAAACTGATGACTCACATCTTCGATAATATTGTTGACGTGATAATTGCTAACTCAAACTCAAAGCTAACTGCAAAGGATTGCTCAGTGAATATTGACCAGAATCCGTCAAGGGCACCGACGTCAGCTGCCAGTCACAATGCCACTATGCCTGACAGCTATCTGTTGCTCAAGGACAGGTTTGATGAAACGGTTGCATCATGGGTGGACATTGCTCTCTTGTGTGAATGCAAGCAGGAGGATGGAGTGGATGAATTGGACGATGCAAGTATTCTTCTGGGATTCTGAGATGCTATTGGATACTGATGATTTATCCTAGATGGAGTATGCAACATGTCGTGAGAGACAATCTGTGTCGCCGAGTGACATATGGGATGACAATTGAAAATACCACGACCAGGGTATGGTTCTGTTTGCCCAGTTGGCCAGGTAATAATCCCATCTTAAAAGTGACATGGGAAGTGCCAGTCAAATCCTTTTGTGATTGACTAGACCAAAAGCTTCATGCCTGCACCCTTGGAACTCCCCTTCCTTGCAGACAAGTGTAAGTTTGGTCTGGCCGTGTGAAACAGGACAGGTAGTTTGATGGAGCTGCTGCAGAATCCTGGCATAGACAATGTGCATGTTGAAGTGGCCACTTAGTTATCAGACCCAGTTAAATACAAAGATGTAGTCTTAGGTTGGGACTCAAGACTTAAGGGAGGATTGAGCAGAGCGTATGTTGCTATTTCTGTCGATGTACAGCGAAAGTGGAGAGTAAAGTGCCAAGCACATGTGTGAAGTATGTTCATGGAATAGAGATGGATTTCCAAACCGAGAACGTCGGATAAGAGATTACTACACCATTTTGGTGGTCCAGGACTGGAGATCGTTGTCAGCACCAATTTTCTCCCATAGTTCCTCGCTCCCATGGGTTAGGTCGATCTGGTTATCTACCTCCTCTTCTTTCTCCGTGTCGTCTGTCTCTCCATCTGAAGCGTCCTTTGTCACCGAATTTTCCCAGTTATCCTCACCTGTCATTGCAGTGAGTTCTTCTTCGTGCTTTTTCCTGAGGCGTTTCCAGACTGCTTTGTGACCGTCCAAAAATCCATCCATCTGGATCTTGGCTTTTTTACTTTCCTCCAAAACTTGAATAATCCGGCGAAATTCATTTTCCTGGGCGCTTAACCTTGCCGCCCGTGAATCTGGCCTCGGAGGTTGATAGCGATTTGGTGCAGAGGGTGGGCGAGTGGGCTTTGGGGGAGGGAGATATATGGCCTGCGGTGGTGCTGTGGAGGGCCCAGGTTTGTCAGACGCAGTCTTGGCGATCCTCTTGGGTGTCTTCTTTGGCCGAGTCACTTTTTTGTCGCCTTTTTGCCCCCCTATGGTTCGAGTCCACGTATCCTTTATATCCTGGAATGTGTAGATCCCAGCACCTCCTTCACTTCGAGCTTTTGCTGCAAGTACAGCAGTATTAACCTGTCGTGAGGTCACTGCCACCCCAAGGCCATGTCGAGTGTACCCTGGCGCTTGTTCACTCGCAGTGGTGACGTGATAGTGGCTCTTTGCCTGAAAGGTTGCTTCCACAAATCCTTGGCCACACATTCTGGAAAACTCAACACGAATCTGAAAACCAGCTGCTAGATGCACCCACTTTTGTAAATTAATCCCAAGACCTAGGCTTGGAATCAAAAAGGCGCCATTTTGAACCTTGTTTTGGTCTGTTTCGTTGTCAGCCAAAGTCCATTGACCTGTTTCATCATGGTGCCGTGCTTGCCACCATGCCGTGTACGTTGTCTTTGTTTTGTCGGCAGAATCAACATGCACCACATTGGAGAAGCAATTGCTGACAATCCACAGGGCAGGGACCGTTAAATCGTATGCTCCTGAATCGCCATATGTGTAAAGGTTGAATCCAGGAAGATTGTAGCTATATGATGTGCGACTTTTAGTGCGGACTGTGCAGAATATCTTTTCACTTACTCAAAAGCAAGCAACTGTGCTTCCTCTAACATTTCCTTGTCCAGTTTACCGATTCGACTGTTGATAATCCGTGGGACATTCTTATCGGCAATCATTTTGTGGGCCTCTGTCACACTGTATCCTTCCACACATCAGTTAAGTTCGGCTCATTTCGACTAGTTACTAACTTTTCTCCAGATTTTGCACCAGGTGTCAATGAGTATGGCTCTGCTATAACACCAGGTATCATTTTTCCAGCTGTGCCCACCCCTTCCATGCGCCCAGTGACAGATATCATCCGCTCCTGTCATGAATCATAGCAGTAAGTGCTTGGTATCTATAACACTGGACATTGTTTCATACCTCCCATATTAGTTTATGCTTGTTATACCATCCCTTCCGCGCCACTCCTGCTGGTGGGATAGTGGGAACTGCATGGTAGGTCAATGGCTGCAATAATTGGAATCAGTGATGTCACCACTATGAGCAGCTAAGATCAGGACGGTAGGACTTGATATTTACTCGGACAGATCCAGTGCCTCCACTGTGCTTCATTACACAGTCCATGACCGTCTTCATCTCGTCAAAATCCAGGGAAGTGACTCCAGCCTCCTGACATGGTCTGTTAGGCCTATACCATCCTATAAGCAGCGTCTCATGGTCAAAGTTACTGTGACACTCACGAACAGCGTATCACTGCGTAAATCGCATCTGATTCCGCGTCCAGAACCACATGTACACCTGTCTCCTGGATCCACGTATCGATGACCTCACGAACGACTGGATTATCCTGGTGTAGAACACTTTTGGTGCCATATTCTTCTTGGACCAACTGTTCTGTTCGTTTATCGTCCACTTTCACTCGGTGAACCCATATCTGGGTGGCTTGGCCATAGAAGAATTTGAAGATCTGGAGTACAGGGCTAAGTCTTTCATGCTCATCGTGTCATAACGAACACATACTGTTACCAGATCACGATTGATCACAGATCGGATGTACTGCATCAGAGCTTCCACAGTCTCCTCCTGGTCACGAATTTCCTTCTAATGTTTGGTGTCAGCCACGTTGGATATACAGGGAACTAGCATTAGTACATGTCGAAGCTTTTTCCGTTGCCCTTTAGACAATGGTGCTGTCTCCTTGTCGTCTGGTAGCTGGGTTTCAGAAATCATCGAAATTGCAGGTCGAGTGGTGTGCGGCGATCGCAAAGTGCCGGGGTCACCTGTCGAAGCAACCTCGTTGAGGGTGCCTCGCACGTGGCCAAAATTGGCGAAAGTGACCTCGTCGAGGGTACTTCGCAAACTGCCGAAGTTGCCAAAAGTGCCCTGGTCGAGGGCACGTTACACATGCGGCTTAAGTGTGTGAAAGCGCCCCTGTTAAGGATCATGACCGCCGCTTGAGTCGATTCGCGCTGCGGAAGATCAACCCCTGGTCTCATATTCTACAGCACCGAGGGCTCTTCTGCCTCAACGCTCCAGGCTCTCGTCTGATCTCCTTTCTGCGCCGCGGTATCGGCAGTCCAGCGTCTTGGGGACGCTCAAAATGTCTGGTAGCCGGATGACCAGCAACGGCAAAAGCCGGTTTGCATCCGAATCTCTGACCCTCACTCTCTTACTCGATCCTATCCTTGCTTCAGCTCAGTGCAATGGAATCTGCTGCCATGGATCTCGATTTATCGATCATTGACACTGTCCCTCACGCCTGGCCTCTCTACGCAGGCAAATTTGGGGACGCCTCTTGGACGATCGAATTTCAAAGGTCACCCACCTCAGTCCTGCGGCGAACCTTGAGCGGCGTCACGTGGAGATGGCCACGTACCAGCGAATGGTTTCAATGCGTCCCAGACCAAATGGAGGCAGCCGTCATCTCAGAAGCCTCAAAACTTGGAGCTGGCGAAGATCTTCGCGTCATTATGACGACATCGGCGAATCACTTTGCTCAGTGGGAGATTCTTGCTATGAAGGCCGACGAGACAAACGCTGTTGATTTCGGTTTGGCATCCCTCCCTGTCTCTCCAGAACCTTCGGCCTCTGGTCTGAAGTACAATACCAAATTTTCTGGGGCCTTCCATCAAGCAATGGCGGGCATTTTTATCCTCGACACAATGTTCTGGCTCCTTGACGATCATCCACAGAGGTCAAACCTTCCCAAACCTCACCCACTGTATTCCCTCAACTCCGTCCCACCAGAATTCCACTCAAAACATCTTGGCAGAGTCTGCCATCGTCTCAGCCGCTGGGAAGACCATGTCATCGCATCCACGCATCTTGTTGATCAGAAACACAGCCCTCAGACTCCAGATGTTGCTAATCTGAGGATCTCTGAGGCCCTGAAAGTCTTGAGTGCTACACCATCCAGCTGGCGATGGGGGAAGGTGTTGAGAAACATGGCCACAGTTGCCATGGGGCTACGGATGTTCCATCAACCTGTGGGTACTGGATACTACATCCATATACACAACAACATTGATCTAGGAAGGATAGGAGGAGTTTTCCACTCTTTCAGCGGAGAGCAAGGTCGAAACGCACCGTGCCCTTCTTCTGGCGTGCGGCATCAGCCCAATCCTTGTTTTATTTCCTGAGTTGCTCACGACAAAGCAGCGTGAGTATTCTCAGCTGGAGTTCCGCATGGTGCAGTTTTTTTTTCCCTTGGTTCAGCATCAATTGGCTGCTGACTTCTCTGCAGTTGTGGCAATATGGCCAGCCACCTTGGGTGGCCCGTGGAGATGACGCTAGGACAAGATTTTTGGAGACTTCCCTCTGGGAATCCATCCTCCAGCTCATGGCTGGCATCAATATCCATAACAGTGGCAATTCTGCTGAGGCCAGCACGTTGACTTCTGTCGCTTTTGAGGGCGTTGACATCAACAAATTGAAGGAGAGCATTGTCGATCTCCTCGATTCATTCCTCCAGCACGATGGCTCCCTATTAGCCCCAGGGACAGTCATACTGCCTCCTCCAGATTCCTCTAATCCACCCGCTGCCAAATCTGCGAAAGTTGAAAAGGAGCGTCTTGTTCGCCGGGCCCTGGCAGCTGAAGGTTTGCTCCCTTGTGTTGTCATCCTCCTCTTCAAGTTGAGAATTTTTTTCAGCTCGCAACAGGGAGCTGGAAGACTTGCTCAACTCGATGCACCAAAACAATAGCGATGGTCAATCTCCGCCAATGCACGAAAGTCACTCTGCTTCTACACTTCCTGACGCTACACCCCCGCATCCTTCAACATCTGCACATCCCAACTCTGTGCCTCAGGTCCCCTCTACGTCTACAAGTCCTGGGGCTACGGCTCAAAATCAGACAACATCGGCACATCACAAGACTGCAACTCAAACTCACTCTACCCCTGCACCCCACGAAAATGATGCAGATGACGTGCATGTTGAACAGGAGCTGGAAGTGTGAGTGTTCTTGATGCGCCATTGATTTGCGCTGATTTCACGCCAAATCGATCCGTCATGTTTTCAAGACAAGGCAATTCTCCGTCTACAGACCCGCCGTTGGCAGATGACGAAAATATACGTCAGGATACGGAGGTGCGTATCTAGGCCAGGTTTTCTCTCAACGTTCTATTCTCTTTCCGCTGATGTGTTCCAACAGGTTCCTGAGCATAGTGCGTCCACCAAGCAGAAGACGCAGGATAAGGGCAAGGGCCGGGAGTCTGCCCCATCTTCTTTGTCTCTACGTGACAGACCAGACACGGGCAAGAGAAAAGCCGGAGACAGGCAGGCTCGCTCCTCAGTCTTCTCCCCCCAGAAGAAGCCTGCCCGCAAACGTACGAGCGACACCAGCTCTTCAAAGCCGCCGAAAAAACGGAAACTTCTGGACACATCATCTTCCCTCAGCAATAAGGGTAATAAGGACGAGGACGATGTCCCATCTGCAGATATCTCGTTCCAGCATCTTCAGATCCTTTTCAACGAACTTGAGTGTGAAGTATGCGGTTTTTCGACGACTATATTATCCTATTCACTCATAAGCAATTTGCACAGAATGAGTCTACTCTTGATGACCTCCCTGAATTAGTCTCACCACCTCTGGATGGTGACGCAGAGGTGGGAGAGCGTGGCTCAAGCAGGCTCAATTCGAGAACTAAATTCCTCCTCTAGCTGATATACGACACGTTTACTTGGCCTGTTGCAGGAATGGACTGGGAGCGGCGACACTTTGTGGAGAAGGACATCTCATTTCGATTCCCTGTGTCTAAATTTGAAAAGGTGAGAGCGTTCTGGAAACTGGGGGAGTCTGGAAGCCATTGATATTCTCACCAGATCAAGTATGATGAAGACGAGACACTTCCCTATGAGAAGAGACGCCCATCGATTTGGCGCGATTGGCAAGAGCTGAGGGAACTGATGGAAGGCGTTCGCCCCTCTACCTCTGACTCCTCAGGAGAAGGACTCTCCCGACCACTCCGGCCATCTTCAGACATCAAGATCGTTCATCGTTTTTCGTTTAACTGGAGCGATCAGAAGAATCTCGAGGAGATATTTCGCAAGAACGTGGTCCTACTGCTTGACCACTCAGGTCCTCAGACCTGGGATCGCACTCACGTAGAAGAATTGCTTCAGCTGCGTGCCGAGACTCAGGTTCCTGTTCATGGTGAGCTCTCCACGTTGAGTGACTTGAACTCCCTTATGGAACTGAACAATTGTGAGCAGTATTAAACCAGAGGACGCTGGAGGACCCAATCTGTGTCAGCAGCACTTCAATCAGGGATGTGATTGACGAGGGATTGTCGCCCAATCATCGCGCTCTCAACGTGCTGTCGATTCCTCTGACAAGTCCATCATCTGTCTCAACCATTGAGAAGTGAGCTGGTGCTCAGTTCTGTCTCATGCTTAATTGCTGACGCTAGACCTTTTTGCTGTCAAGATTGTTGGATTCTGACACCACCTCATGGAACTCGACGGTAACGCACCCAGAAGCACTCATGCCAAGTGTCCCCCCCAAAACTAAATGGTGGGGGATGGTGACATTATCTGGGTGCATCCATTCGCCACACATAGACGCTAGCGGTCTCTGCACAGCCATCCATGTGGCCGTGGGGTACAAGTTCTTCATCGTCGCCACTGACAGCGCTTCGTTTTCTTTGGTCGGCTTACGGAAAAAGGACCAGTCTATTGAAGAGTGCGTTAGAAGGGCGAAATGGAGGGTCGTAGTTATCCCTCCTGGGGGAACTCTGTGAGTGCTATCTGTCACATCTGGAGGTACAAACTTATCCAGTGCATTTTGAACCTTAGTTTTTTGCCTGCTGGGACAATGCACTATGCGTTCACGCCAGAGACAACATGTGGTGCACCTCCAGGCGCTATAGCACGGGGAAGCCACTTCTACTCGTGGTCCCGTCTTCCTGACACCCTTCGCGCATTGTGGCGTCTCCGTCTCACCAAAGATGCAATCACGAATGCTGAACATGCAGAGATGTTCACTCTACTTTCTCGAATGCTCATCGATGTGTCAAATCGGGTGGAAACCGGATCTGCAGACCTTCCCGCACCTGAAGACATCGGGGCTCTTCTGACCATCATCCATCAGCGCGTTGACCTTGGGTACGACACTAGGCTGAGTCCTCTTCACACAGCAGCAGTGGAACTTTCCAGCCTTCGAGCTGATATCTTGATCGCAAAGTTCAAGGCAGATATGCCTGAGATCTTTGAAGCCTGGAAGAAGGAGCAGGCCAGGTTAAGTCACTGGATCCATGACTGCACAGATTTGATCCCAGGGGAGCTGAGCAAACTGCAGTCCCTCAATCAGTAGCATAGCACTGTAATACTAGCCCTCCTCCTTCCTCTTTGCTTCATTTTTCCACTTCTGATATCCCCCTGCCATCCCCCCTTGTTGTAGTTACCGCCCGAGCTGAGCGCCCCCCTTTTTTCGGTCCTTCTGCATCCTCACAACCTAAAAATTTCTACGCTGCCCTCCCTATAGTAGACCCATAGTGCAGCAGCCTCTCGGCACAGATACAGGCTTAAATTTAATTGTATTATTGTCATCATCTTCACCCAGCCTGTCTATGTTGTTCAATTCTGTTGACAGGTGTGTCGATTCTCTGCTAGTTCTGGCAGCATGTGCTCACAGAGGAAAAAGGCAGGTGGCACCAACGCTGCAGCGTTGTGCCCCGCCTGAGCAATCGGTTCAAAGAGTAGCAACTGACACTTTGCTCGTACGTGGCTAACACATATTTGCATATGCACCTGGAGCTACACCAGTGCTCCCAGTATCAGAGCTACATATGGCTCATGGCACTTTCTATTTAGCGACCACAAAGTCCTCATCTTCAGATTTAAACTCTACTGCGACAGGCTCTGGGCCGTACGACCCCCAATCAGAGTCAAAGTCTGGTGCTATACTCACCTGATTCCTCAGAAAGACGCGCATGGCAGCTGCCAAGGTGGTGCGGAAACACCCTACGCTGTGTTAGCAATAGGGAATCCACGTCCAAATCTATCGTGGGCACATATGTACCTGTCATGTCGTATGTTACTATCACAAGTTAAGGTTATTCCAGATCTAACTGTATTGGAGAAGTTGCGCGTGCCTGCCGCTGAGGTCCAGTGAGTGGAACTACTGCCCAAGGCAGCTGGTAAGGCACTCAAAAGATTCAAGCAGCCCAGTCTACCACCCAATAGCATTAAGTTAGATGGAACTACTGCCCAAAGCAGCCGTAAGGCATCTAACCATGGTTCTCAGGATAGCAGGTTGGTTGGCGAAGGAAAGACCCGGAAATAAAATTGTTCGACTGTACAGCAGGATTTGCTTCCGATACGGGCCAGCGCCTGTTGGAGTTTGGCCTCCGCAACGTTTTATCTCTTTATGCATAACCTTGGGATCCCGAAGGTTGTACTGGCTGCCCCTGGTGAGTCATTCCTCCGAAAGGTCTGTTTAGAGGTGTGCTAACTCTTCCGTTCTGATTCCCCCTCAACCCAAACCACCCAATCGCCAGAAACTCGGGATCTCTTCAACTTTGCCCATTCGGGGCACAGGACGGACGTATTTGCATAAACTTGCAGTTCCCATGATCGCACTTGGGGATTGACAGCTCATGGCAGGTGCCTGCAAGATGCCCAAGGTGCTATCAGAGAATCTGGTGCTGTGCTCTCGACTCTGTTGCTGCTATCGCTCAAACGGACCCTCCAGTCGACTGGACCCTCTCTGACTTCTATAAAGTGGTCATGTCTCCCAGGTCTAGGTAATTCCTCCTGTTGAGTACGTGCAACGGCATAATAACAGAGACTTTTGGTAGACTACATGCGTTTATATCAGAGGACGTCTGAGACATCGCGTGTCTGGGAACGGTTGGCGCAGTTTATCGCGTCCTTGCATTCCAGGCGGCTGAATGAACTTCCACTCCTACCATGTCGAGAGGGCCGCTCTTTCTTTCGCACTTTACGTGGCCTCTATAAAATCCGTGGAGCACCAATTTACTACTCAGCACCCTAATGCAAAAGGATCTCACTCGCGGACCTGGAGATGGAAAGGCGAGTCCGCTTCTTTGTCTCAACTAGCCGATTTATCCCTACCGGGCGCAAAGGGGAAAATAGCACATTGGCTCAGCACCAACCTTACCGGAAGAACATCTCCAATGAGCTCACCCAGCGCGGTTGTCCAATGCGAACAGTACCTGCTGTTTTGTACACGCCTCAAAGTCCGTCGAATCCCCGACATCATCCAATCCACATCATCGTTCGATATCCCGACTCAGGAAGCCCTTATCTGGCCAAACCGATGAGAGGCGACCTGTGCAACCAGCCAATCCATCTTCGACTCTCACTCCGACCTCTACTGGAACAGAGGAAGCCACGTTGATCCTGCAATGTGTTGCGATTGCAGCTCGTACATAGGCTATTGCACGGGGTCCCCGCGGGGGAATTTAGGGCCTCCCACCCCGCGGGGTTGAAAACCCGCCCCCATGACTCACGGGGGTAAGAGCCGCGGGATATAACGCGGGGTTGAAAAGCCCAGGGTGACCCCGTGGGGTTCCTGCAGGGAATAGTCCATTGGTATCTGTTTACTTATTACTATAGTATGTGTATGGCATGTATCTTGTAGACATTTGCGCCTGTACACGCTCATTCGGCGCATTTTGGTTCTACGCATTGGTTCATTACATACCATCCAGCCTTCATAGTACTTAGTAATATGCTCTCGTATCTGTAGTTCTAGTTGTAATTTGAGACTGACTGAAGCGAAGGGGTTTTGGCACGAAGGGCAATGCGGACCCGCCGTCGTTAGGGTTTGAGTCTGAGTAGTGAACAAAAACTTTAGCAGAAACTGAAAGTGAATGGGGAAATCATGCACGCATTGAAATGGAGTGACTGCTGAGCAGTGGTTGCATTGCGTAGTGAGAGGGACAGTTTCTTTGTACCATTCCGCATCAGGGATCAGAGTGTCTAAAATGCCGGGCTGGCATTCCCGGTAGGAGGCCACAGCAGGCGCATATTGGTCAGGATCAAGGCCTACCACACCAGAGTTAAAATAGGCAGAAAGAGATCGCAGAAAATTCTTGGCGCTTCATATCCCCATAAGCTTCAGAGCCTGTTGCTTGGTACTCCACTATCCCAGGGGCATAAATATTAGAGCACGGCAGGGAAGAAGCTAGGAAAGTGCGATCGGACCTGTAGTAATTGGGCCTGGGTTGCCTTGCCATTCTTGATCCGCTCCTTGACCTGTCAATGTCGATTGACCAAGGTTGCGATCAGCCGCAGGAGAACACCTTGAGGCAACTCAGACGGTGGGATGTCTGGAATCTTGTTCTAGTTTTCCAAGGAAAATCAGGGTAATCGGCAAATACATGCATAGGCCTTGCTCGACTGACAATGTCATCCACTTTATTAACAGTGGTGAAGTCGAATTATACTCCTGGATGATACTCGGATACAGACTATTATAGTCCATCACCAGGATGTACGTGTCCCACAGACGATGCTCGGGTTCTAAAACAATGCCACCCTTATATGTATCCTTAGACTTCTTGTTCTTGTTCTTGCCCTTTCCTTTCGTCGATGAACCAGGTTCACCATAGGCCTTGTTGGCCTCCGCTTGGACGACTTGTGGATCTCGTTTAGAATTTATCAGGACAGACTTGAGGCGATGAAATTGGTGCAACAGAAGTACTCACGGTGCTCGGAGTGACCACCCGTGAGGGTCTTGTGCCTGATGTAAGGTAATGCGTGAGACATACAAACGAAGTGGAAGAAATCTGTTGGGTAGAGTTGCCCGCGAGATTGGTTAGTTGGCGGGTCGGTGGAAGAATCTGCAGTGAGTGACCAAGTTGTGGATGTAATCATGCCCTAGGATAAAGAAAGAATGTGGCTGGTGAAGGGCTGCATTAAGGGGGAAAAGGAATAGCCAACGGCACCTTGGCACTATGGCTAGTAAGGTCACGCCCTGCTAAGTTGGTTCCTTGTCGTCCAATAATGGGGAGTTTGGATCGGCGGAATCGACCAATACAAGAGCTTTTGAGACTTTTCGACGTCATTGAGTGGCACCGCCATTCGTTTCTCGTCATCAAGATCGCGTGGGAGGGGAGACACGGGAGAATGCCCAGCCCATACTCTCCAAAAGGGCATGAGAAGGGGGCACCCAGGGTGGGACACATCTCTTCAGCATCCGATTCCTATGGGAGGACGGGCCTGCGATCGGACGTCAAACAGGAAGTTCAAGAGGGAGTATGGTATGCGTTCGTACCAAGTACTCGTAGATCACCACTCACACCCAGGTTCATGCATGCCAATGCAGACAGAACCCCCGTCTCGAGGTCGCAGTACGCCCGGTACACTAGTCCCATGATGATCCTTCACTAAGGGGGTATCAGGAGATGTAGGACGTAGGGACATCTGCTTCCAGGCGGAACATATCGTTCAAAACCACAGCTCGAGAAACGACCTTTCACCGCCGACGGACTCTGTTCTCATGCCCGGATTTGTTCGGAGGGAGAGCTACATCCAAGGAATAAAAAGATCACGTTAACAAAATAATTCAAAAGCAACACAAATAGAGGGGCTTTTCGCTGCTCTCTTTGCTGGGTGTATTAACGGGGGAAAGAAAGATTTACCTTATATGACCACACACCCGCTAGGCGGGTGTGTGGTCGTGTGGTCGTGTATTTCACAGCTGATCCTCTTGTTAGTGACGTCTTGAAGTGACACCGGCAATTGCCGAAGTGAACAGACATGACTAACAACCACCGAGCATCAGCTGTGCAATACGCAACCACACACCCGCCCAGCGGGTGTGTGGTCATATAATGTAAGTCTTTCTTTCCCCTGTTAATACACCCAGCAAAGAGAGCAGCGAAAAGCTGCTCTCTTTGCATTGCTTTTAAATTTCGTTGCTAACGTGATTGTTTGTACTAGTCTAGCGCCCCAGTACGGGTGTGAGAACAGATATACACCCCCCTCAGGTATGACCGCAGAGTACCACATCCCCGCAGTGGCGGGGGTGTGGTACTGCAAGGTATGTTCCATGTCTGTATGTACCGCGATGCAAAAAGAGCAGCTACGGCTGCTCTTTTGCGTTACTTTTTATCTTTTATTAATATGTTGCATTATTCTAGGGTACAATCAACGTAACGGCGAGACGATGACCCGGCCAAACCGTGACCTGGCAAAATAACGAACAAGGACCCAGCCAGCCCATAACCCAGCCAATCCGCGACCCACCAAAACAATGGACGACGCACCCAACCTGTGACCCAGCCAATCCGCGACCCACCAAAACAACGAACGACACACCCAACCTGTAATCAAGCCAATCCGCGACCCACCAAAACAACAAACGACGCACCCAACCTGTAATCAAGCCAATCCGCGACCCACCAAAACAACGAATGACGCACCCAACCTGTAACCAAGCCAATCCGCAACCCACCAAAACAATGAACGACAGCCCACCCAATCTGTAACCCAGCCAACACCAAAACAATGAAGAACGGCCCACCCAGTGACCACACTCCTGCCGTAGCGGGTGTGTGGTCATACAAGGTACGTTTCTCCCCCTCTAAACACCGCCATGCAAAGAGAGCAGCTTCTGCTGCTCTCTTTGCATAGTTTTCGTGTTTTTTTTTACTGACGTGGTATTTTTTTATTCTAGCTGTAGCCCATCCCCCTAAAATGATGCACCCAATAACGGATCACCACACCGCGACCCGGCAAACTGCGCGACCCACACTACGACCCCCCCCCCCTCAAACGATGAATCGCCGAAAGAAAACTTGTGCCACACGCCCGCCGCAGCGATGTGGTAATAAAGGTGTATGTTTTTTATATATTCCCATCCATATCGTCGCGTAAAAAGAACAGCACCAGCTGCTCTTTTTGCGCGACTTCCTTAAACATTTTACTAACATATTTTTCCATATCTAGATCATGGAAAATGACCTGAATCCCGGTCTGTGATAACAGAAAACAAGGCACCACGCACCCACCACGATGGGCGGGTGTGGTGATCAAGGTGAGATTCTTTTAACACGATATGTATGTCGTTGCGCAGAAAGAGCAGCTAGGGCTGCTCTTTTTGCGCGACTGTTGATTTTTTAAAATTAATGGTTTATCTTCGGCTCTAGGTCTCAACATTCTAAGCTCGAAACCCCCATGAACCTCTACTCCTCAAGGTCCCTACATTGCTATACAATGTATATACAATAATAAATAATAAATAAATAAATAATGTATAATCAATGACAAAGGGCCTGAAATAGGAAAGAAAGTGAGGGAAGTAAATAATCCCAACCTTGCTGGGTCTCAAATCCTCTATAGACCTGAGAGACATTCAAACCCGCCTCCACATCCCCAGGAATGGCGGGTTCTTGGCGGGTTTTAGGCACGGGTCCACATTGGTGCTCCTGCCCCGCGGGGTCAAAACCCGCGGGTTTCAAAACCCCGTGCAATACCCTACTCGTACACGAGCCCACCATTTGCCGATCCCCAACCCAGTCTCCCTGAAACTCCCAACTTGACTGGCCGCATTGTTCGTTTAGGCACAACACTGACGATCAGAGGAGGGTACTCAGTCTGGAGAGGCGGCTTGATCTCTACCACCTCCAATGACCCTCACCGAACTCATCAGGTGTTCTTTTCAATTCATAGCTCCCGGCGGGCGCATCTGCTAACAGCCAATTCCCTAGGTCACCCTCAAGGTGCTTCACATCCTGTATACAGATGAGTCCACAGCCAAACGGAAACTCCACAAGGTAAGTTAATCCGATAGTTGCACCATGGGTTTCCCGTTCACAATAGGTGCAGCATCTGCGTGTAGAAATACGAATATGGGCCCAATTGCGTCACGAGAACACGGCGAGATTGTTAGGTCACACAATCGAGAGATTATCGTACGTGTACATTGATATGCTTTTGTTCGAATGCGGTACGTATCCCCAACTGAGCTTGGTCTTTACAGCGTGCCGATATTGCGCTGGGATTACAATACTTGCATGAGCACAGATCTCAAATCATACATGGCGATCTTAAAGGGGTGTGCTTGAATACACGGAGTGCTGGTGCTTTACTGATGAATTTATATTCTCAGCGGAATGTGCTGATCGATGGAGAAGGAAGAGCGAGTATTTGCGATTTTGGACTGTCCATAATTCTTGATCAGGGACCTATGGGCTATATGTCATCGAACTTTGGCGGGACATTGTGATTTCTGGCTCCCGCACTTCTTGAGGAATGCACTAGAACCATGCAGACAGACATATGCTTATGGATGCACTTGCATTGAGGTGGGACACATTCTTGCCATACCCTGCACTTTGTGTCTGACTTTTAGTCAGTATTCAATGTAGATCTCGTTTGACCTGGGGCCCTATCACCGAAGAAGCACCCCTTATCCGTGCTATAGTAAATCCCTGTCGGCCTCCCTTTAAACCTGATAGTTCCTTTTGGGATATAGACTGTCCAGTGGCTCCCATGCTTGCCTGTTCGCAATGTACATTGTTCCAGAAGTTGTTATAGTTACTCCAGGGGTTCCTGTATGATCCACGTCCCGGGACATGTGCTTGGACCCTTGGTGGGATCCTAGCGTGGTCATCTAAGAGACTTTTTCTGGAGCATAATACTAAGCCTAATTCAGAATTCTAAGGGATTCTCATTTGTCATTCGTCTCCTGGTCTGCCAGGATTAAGGGATTGTCTGGATCCATTTACAGCAAAGGGAGGCACCTAGACAGCACATTGGTGCAACAAGTCCGTGACAAAGTGCCCTCGTTGGGGGCACATCGTCGCTGTGTTAGTTACGTAATCGTCATTTCGCCATCCTGCGGCCCGACGCTGCGTCCAAAATACATTGGGCACAATAAAGCATGAACATATTTTGGTGTAGGTGATTAGTTATGGAGCGTGGTGTTATGATTAACGACGAGTGATGATAAGCAATGGTGAGCGATGAGCGATAGAGCGCACATCTAGCCCTACTGTTCTGGGAGATAGCGCTATACTGCAAGGCTGGAATGATCAGCAGGTGATTCTATCTTGGGAAGCTGAGCAATCGTACCTTCCATCATTCCTAGGCAAACTCCAATAGGTCAATCTCAGACCAGGAATCAACTTGGTCCCAAGGAGAGGACAATTCAGAATCAGGACTGGGACTGGGACTGGATGTGGCAGGGACCAGAACTTTGGGTGGAGCTCTCAGGAATGCGAGAATTTGAGCTCCCGGAAGAGATTGCAAAGTTTCAAAACCAGGAAGAGGCCTCCATTTGGAGACGGTTGATATCTCTTCTGTGCCCTCATCTTCTGGTGGATGACAAGAGGGGCTTACAAAGTCAACAGGGGCAGTGGATTCTGGAGGTTCAAATAGAGGGGGATCTTGGGTTAACTGAAGGGCGTTCTGTGGTAATTGGGGTCTGGAATGTGGGGAGAAGGGGGGCGTCCAGTCCATGTCATGCCAAGTCCCTGACGCAGTCTGGTATAACCCGTAATCTTCACTTCCATTGAGGTAGTGTTCAGATGGACTGTTCATACCATCGTCAAAGCCACTGCCACCATGAAACCCTAGATCAGTCCCATCTATTGTCCTGTCATTCCTGGGTGACAGTACAGGGCTCTCTGGAAACCTGGGTTCCAGAGACCTGGGGTCCAGAGTGTTATGTGTAAAGGAGGTGGACAGAGCTGGTGGAGTAAATTTGAAGGCAGATCTTTGTCGATTGGGATGACTGGAGTCCACAATTAATTCTTCGTTCAAAAACACACCGGGAGAGGGAGATAGTGACTTGGAAAGTTGAGGTTTGGCCAATTCCAAGAGATTAGCTGCTGTGAGGGTGCCTTCACGAATAGTCTGCAGAACATCATTCTGAAATAAGGCTGTCAGAACTGGGAGTATTGCTGATGTTGTGGCTTCATCAAGGTGGGAGGGCCATGCAGAGGTCTTCTGCAACTGAATTGCAAGATATTCAGGTCTGAGCAGATCCTGGGTGAGTGGAGGGTGTTCCATAACAAAATTGTCCTCAGCACTACCCTCCCTAGGGGCTGTGGGAGCAGTGACAATGATAGACTTGAGCAACTGGGCATGTACTGCATCTGGATGCCCTATATTTCAACCAGAGTGGAGGTCAGTACAGCACAATGCATGATTAGACCAGAATATTCACCTTCAGGTAGTTCTTCAATCGGCACATTATGCAATCCATTGGTTTGGACATCTTTGAAAAGTCGACGCCTTTTTCTTGGGCCATCAAGATGAGAGAGCTGAGCCTCAGTCATTTCCAAGTGCTTCTGTATCTTCTGGACTTTTGTTTGCAGAAGCTGGCGCTTGGTTTCATCTTTTTCTTTCAGCATACTCTGTTGATCCTGCTGATTGTACATCCTTCTTTCCTATAAATAATAACCAGAGATCAGTTAGACATATTTCCAGATGAACAAATGTGCATTTCACCTCTTGTTCTCGAGCTTTTCGTTGATCTGGCTCTTCAAGTTCAATTACAAGTCCACTAGGGAGGGTGATTGCCCCATTTCCCCAGTCGGCACCAGAAAGAACCAAGGCCACAAGATCATACCATTCCTGAGAATAATTGACCACATGCTGGGCAATTTGTATGTATGTCAATTCTGGACCCAACCCAGGAACAGTGGTCTTGGTTGTTGTGGATGAAGGTTGGAAATCCACAGTAGGAAAGTCTGTTGATGTGGCAGGATCAGATATTGGATAGTGGCTTGTGAGAGTCACCCAGAGAGCCTGGCTGGAATGATATATTGTCTCAAAAATCTGATAAGGTGAATAAGTGAGTGTCAGATAGGGAAATATATCAACATATTCCATACAGGCTTCCATGGTTGGCGGTGGTAGTAGCGATCCATTACTTGATAAAGAATTCCCTCTATACACTCTGTGGAGGTGTCATCAACATCTGCGTATGCCCTTTCAATCCATGACCATGCTTTGGAGGGTTTGAACAAGTGAGAGTGGCATGGATCAATGACCATCATGAGGAACTATATGGAAATATAAATATATATGATCTCAGAAACCAGAAAGGTGACATTACCAAGGAGGTGATAGCATATGTCCTGAAAACAAGGTTGGTAAGGTGATCATGCATCCCCTTGAATGTGGCGAGCTGTTTGTATCCAAGTAGATTAATATGAAAGGAATACAACAGAAAGTGAGATATGGGGAGAACATTACCTGAATACGGTTGGGATTATGATATATCTCAGCATTCTCAAAGAAGAGGAGATCCATTGTCTCAGGAGGGGTGCAGATAGCCTCCCAGTGGGCTTCAAAGTTGTGAGGCTGACCAGGTGCTGAGAAGTAGTCCCACAAGTTGGAGAGGTGAAGAGAATACCACTCTGCAACAATGTCTCGGCATGGAAGAGAATGGGGAGACAGCTCTCTGAGTCTCAGCTGGGTTTTTTGATCCTTCCACAATCTCTCAGATGTAAGGGAGTCTCTTGGATGATGACGACGAAGACCATCATATGCCAGTATGATGAGCTCCAGAAAGCCAGCCCAGATCTGGCATGAGATTGTTTAGTACCCAATACTAGTATTGTGGAAAGGAAGCAGCAGCATGACATACAATCATACACCCATTTTTTTGCAACGAAGACCAATAACTTTGAATTTCCAGCATGGGAGCAAGAGCTGGTATCTCAAACAGTGCATTGACAGTTGTACGCAGCCTGGAATGACGCAAGACTTTTCTGAGAGCTCGACTTGTTGTATCCCCACGAATGACTGTGGAAATGTGTTTCAGAGCCTCCTTGGGACGGTTGTTGTTGAAGAGATGCATGGCTGCCTGCCAGACTTCAGAGATTTTAACAGGATATTTGTCACACTCCTGGTTGTAGGTTTGAAGCAGAGCCTGGAACCCCACTGGGTCCTTGAGCTCAAGATCTTTTTTCATAATGAGCATTGACTATATTCAAAGATTTGTATGTGAACTTACCTCGTCTGTAGACCTCAGCTGGCCACTCAGCACGGGGGTGGTTGTCCACATCAGCATCGGTTACCTCAGATGAACAATTTTCTTTTAATTGCTGCTCTCTGATCTCTGACTTGATAGCCATTCTGAGAACTTGGACACGATGTTGGCCATCAAGGATGTAGAACTTGGTGTGTAGAGGAGCATGCTCCACAGCACTATAAGATCCAGGAAGTGGGACATTGTCCTGGGTCATGACATGGAGGAGATGGTTGGATGGATTGATGCTGTGTCCCCATTTTGTGAAAGCGCTGTGGACTGCTGCAATGGATACAGGGCGTTGACTTGGATGGTTGATAAGATTTGAGAGGCGGATGATGCGTGTAGGGCCACGGCAGGCAACTTGGAGATTGAGGATATCATCAGTGTGTTGTTGGGCCATTTCAGTCAAGGGGGTCACACAGTTGTGGTCGAAGAGATTTCACAGCGAGGCAAAGGGGGGTGGGGGTGAATAGATCAAACTTGAACAGTGTGGTCTAAATATTGGCTCTTGGGACTGATGTGTGGTTCCCATGATGCTATCAGTCTAAATTTGGGAAGCATGATGGAAGATTCCAAAGGTACATTGACAGATCAGCAGGACCTGTGTCCTGAGCAATTAAACATAGTCTAACTGTTTTTGTCTTTTCTGGGTCTATTCTGCAGGGGCAAATACTTAAATGTTCCAATGGAGATTTCATGGTGCCTGACTAAATGTCACTGTCCTGACAATGTATTGGAATATAAGTCATGTTTGTGTTTCAGAGAGATGGAATATTCTGATGGTGTAGCTGACTAAGGTGCATTGTATTGATGTATGACAGCACCTCTCGTGGGAAACATTCTCCTGGCTGACTAGAGATCAGAGTTTCTACTATTGCAAATGATGTATGGCCCATGATGCTGGGCAAGAAGAGGAATGGAATCTTCTATAGGGGTCTTCCTCCCATCAAAGTAAGGCAAAGAATTGATGTCAGACTCAATTAAATCAAGGCAACTTTGTTGCGGTTGGTATCAGCGCATGTCTATATCTGTGCCATGAAGACATGCATCAGGCTGCCAAGTGACATATACACTTCATCAAACTAATCACAGAGCAACGATGGAGCCTTCCATGGAAGTCTTCACCCTGGTTGACTAAATATCATAAGCTTTATGCTTTCAGATTCTCTGACACAGGAGAAAATGATGGACAGCTCCAATGGTGCATCAGGGTAACTTCGTTGTGGCAGACTAAGAACCCTGGAGACAGAACATTCCCTGTTCTATGATGGAAGGGCAACTAGTCAAATATTTTATGGGGGATGCTGACTCCTGACCTATTTTCATATTTCATATTCTATGAGGCCAGGGAGAAGGATGGAACATTCTGATCCTTCTCTTATTGGTCAAAGTCTGACAGATGTTGATATGAACCCAATGGTATGAAACCTTGCTTGCTATCTGCTGCAAAATCTCTAACCCCACCTCACCTCGCTCTGAAAATAAATCTGTCCCTGTGCAAGCATATCCCTTTGTTTGTGCTTGTGTGCTCTTGCTTTAAGGAGGGGGAAATACTGACAGATACTTTCAGCATGAAGCAGTGCAGAGAGCCAGGATGTGGCGCAGAACTTCAAGACTCTCGGGGGCTGGATGAACATCGGCGGGAAATGCATCAGAAAAAACTCAAGATTGCAGGTTTTGGGGTCAGGACACGACACTCCTCTGGATTGTTTCTCTGTGACATTCAAGGATGTGATTTCTTTGCAACCACCTCTGCTATGCGAAGCCACATCTTGCGCAAACATCAAGATCAAGCCATTTCTGTGGAATCAACAGAATTATCTGTCCTTCCAGCAGCACAATCCCAATCTTCATCTAGAAGGGTCAGTCCAGACCTGGATGGTGATGACAACTTGATCAGTGGTCAGTATGGGTCAGATCCTGCTGGAAGAGGCAACATCTCATTTAATGATGAACTCTCTTTTCCAGGAGATGTATTTTTGGAGGATGAAGGAGATACACTCTTACGCTCATCAGAGGAAAGAGAGACCATCTTCCATTATGCCCAGGACTTGGAGACGCCTGATGGTTTCTTATACTGCCAGCTAGGCATAGATACAAGCAACAAGGTGGTGGTATGTCAGACATGTGGGTATGGTCTACAGCGAGACACCATTCTAGGTCACTTTGTCAAACACCATGGCGGTACCTCATCACTTCCACCAAATCTTGTCAATATCTTGGATGGGCTGGGAATCCCCCCTGTCATCAGCCGTCCAGACTGCATTGTGGCACCCATTCAAGGGATACCCACTTTGTCAGGGTTCTACTGCAGGAAATGTTACTTTGCTGCCCCTGCAAGGAAGACTGTGGCAAATCATGTGTACACATGCAGGCCTGGTGTTCCTGCCAATGATAACATACAGCAGGGGAAGGTTCAAGTGGTGTTTTGCAGTCCCACCCAGACCTGGGCAGTAGAACCTCATTACTCAACAACCCCCTTCCTCAAAAATGCACAGATGCAGAATGCTGTGGAGGATGCTGCCAACAATTATGAACATCCCCTGGTCCCCCACAGTTTTAGTCCACCAGAAAACTCACGTGCTGTGGCACAGTATATAAAGGAACTGGGATGGGCTGATGAGTTGGAAGGTCATAGTCCCAAGGAGCTGATGGAACTTGGTGCATTGCCTAGGAAGGAAGAAGAAGACTTTTTCAGATTGAAATTGGGCATGGAGTCCTATTTTGATCGGATGAAGTCTGTTGTGGGTGGTATGGAGCCTGTGGTAAAGCGATGGGTCCAGACTTCTTCAGGGTGAGTGTTGTGGTTCTTTTGAAAGATGGTTCTGGATTTTTTACTTGAATCTTCAGACATACAGTGGGGCATGAACCCTTCAAGTATCCAGAAAATGCAAAATCAGTGCACAAGTATGCAGATTATGCGTCCCGACTTGCCATCTTCATTCTTCGGATCTCTCGGTGCATTGCATCTGGAAGCCCCACCATTCCCATCTTGCTATCATCTGTACAGCTGTCCTCTGCAGCAGCACTTGACCAAGCTCTTCATTGTCAAGGAGCAGAGAGTGATGGTTGTGGTCAGCTAGATGGATGTATCCAAAGGTTTTTTGAGAACATCCTTTTCTCCCGCCATCCCCATTCATCCCAGCACTCCAACTGGTGCCCAGTCATTCGATTCCTCCTAGTCACCCATATTGTGGATGCTCATGGGAATTTTCGGTCTCCAAAGGAACTCTGTGGGAACATTTCTGCCCTGCATTTCCTCTTTCGCCTGGTCTTCCTTCTCCAAGTACACCAGATTGCCCAGACTAGAGGAGTTCCAGATGCACAGAATGAAGTGTGCACTGAACTACGAAGTCGGTGGCTGATAGAAGGGCAGCCCAGCCCCTATGATTCAATGTTATCAATCATGCACTATGCCACCACAGTTTCCTACCACCAAACAACACCACCTTCATTCACAATATCCTCTGACCACGCCCTGGTATCGATTGGTCCCCATCATGTGCACCTGAAGGATCTTCCAGTCATGTACCAGGGACTGATTGGGGAGATGAAGACACTTTTGGGGGAGCTGACAGAGGGTCTTGAGATTGCTCTTCCACTGGAGCACATGGAGGATGATCTGACTCAACATGGACACAACTACAGCTTTGTGGAGGAAAATCAACATATCCTGCACCCATGTTTTCTGGCTGCACTGAACAGAGTCCACTCAGCACCATTTGTGCTTCGGCAGCAGGTTGATGGTCAAATAGTGTGGAATCGCCATGTTCTCCATGGTTATATGGCTCGTGCACAGAAGCTCAATTCTGTTATCATGTTACTGGTGTACATGTCGTCACAACCTCCACGGATCACTGAGCTGATGTCAATGCTCATTACAAACGATGCAAACAGTGTCCGATCATTGTTCCTTTTGCCTGATGGTATGGTGGCAATGTTGTCATATAACAAGGTATGTGATTTGCCCTTGTTGAGAAGAAAGGGAATGCTTATTTCTGTGTGGACAACAGACAAATTCAAAGAATCGCTCTGAGAAGTTGATCCCACGATATCTCCACCCAGATTTTCAACATCTTCTGATGCAATACCTTGTATTTGTTCGCCCCATTGAGTTCCACTTTTCCAAGGAGATCTGGGGGGATGGAGCAGCAAGGTTAATCCGACACAACTTGTTCTATCGCCCAGGGGGAAAAGTGTATCAGGATTCTGCCCAGTTCTCAGAGCAGATACTGGCGCCTGCAACCCTGAAATATCTTGGGACAAAGATTACAGCCTCAGATTGGAGACAATTATGCGCTGGTCTGGGGCGGGAGTTCGGGGCCTCACTGATTGATCCGTCAAAGTGGGAAACTGGGATGGATATGTTGGCAGGTCGAAGCACAGCAGTCTCAGTGCACAACTATGCTGTGAGCACAGGTTCTCTGTCAGGTCATCTCACCCCAGATCGACTGCAGATCTACTATTTCAACTGCAAGCTCTGGTGGTCTTCCATGTATAACCTTGCGGTGGAGGGACCAACTGTGCCCCTCAAAGATCTTGAAGATCCAGATTTTGATATTGCCACATTGACAAGGACTACGTTGGCACCAATGATCCCAGGTGGACCTGGATTGGAGAGGGATCATCAGAACTGGAAGCAAGAATTGTTGGGTGACATTCAAAAGCACATCAGCCAAGCAGTCTCCTCAGCATTGTCAAAACTGGTCCCTGAACTATCCAAACTCATCAAAGAGGAGGCAGTTCATGCTGCAATGAGTAAAAATAAAGCTGTGCGTATCTCTCTGGGGTGTTGTAAAGCATTCAAGAGCTCACTCTTTTGGTACAGCTGCTCTCATCCAGCACTTCTTCTTCATCAGGCAGAATGCTGTCCTTGACCCCTTCTGGTTTATCGCTCAAGAGCAGTTCATTTTCTTCAATGGACACATGCAGCATTTCACTGGCAACTGGGGACCAATCAGCCAAAAATAGCACCACCAGCGCAGAGATTCTGAGTGGTTCATCAATGTCTTGGGAGCCATCAGAACCAAGGACACCTGAGCCCACAAATGGGGACCCTGGTGTACGGATGGATATTGATGGTGGTCCAGGAGAGGCTCATAGAAAAGAAACAGAGGAGGCAATGCAGGTTGCTGCTCAAGCACCTGATGGACTGCCAGAAGAAGTTGACATTCGGTCACTTCGTCATCTTCAAAAAGTGCTCAGAGACAAAAAGGGACGGTTCCGGAGTCTGATGCAGTATCATGCAACATGGGCGCTTCAGAAACGTCGGCACCATCTCCTGCTTATCTCACCACCTGGAAGTGGAAAAACACTACCATTCCAAGTTACAATGAGTACATGGCCAGAAAATGTGCGTGCAATCCTGGTGGAGCCATATTCATTGCTGTATCAGCAGATGAAGGATCGGATGACTGCTTCTGGACTCTCCGCATCAGTGATCAGCAAAGAAAACCTTGGCCCAAGTTCTGGACGGGTGGTGATTGTTGGGATCAACTACTTCTCAAACAGAACATTCCTGGACTGGATGAAGGGCTTGGCATCATCCTCACAGCTTGGGATGGTTGCATTTGACGAGATACACACGATGGCAGAGGATGATGATTATCGACCACTCTACAAAACTGCAGTAAAGAATGTGCTGGAGCTCCCAAACATCAATATGCTTCTGATGACTGGAACTGCACCTCCGCTTCATATGGGACAACTGTGGAACAAGCTGGATCTGTTCCCCGAACAGATGCTGCAATTTCGGACACTACGTTCACCATCCATCCATCGACCAAATATCCAGTACCAGACTTTCTACGCCAATTCAGCCTCTTCTCACAACAAAAACAGGTTGGTGGCTATTGTAGAGTCTCTTGAACATGGACTGCTGGCTGGACAGTGTGGAGCAGTGTTCTTCAACTCAAAGGAGAATTGCAAGAGATTTGCTGCAGAGATAGGATGTGAAGCAATCACTGGAGACACTGCACCAGGGGACCGACCACAGGTTTATGCAAGGTGGAAGGAAAGACGAATCCTCTGCATGAACAAGGCAGGATATTATGGTGGAGATATAGCTGGAGTCACTTTTGTGGTTCATGCAGAACCACCACAGGGACTGACAGACTATCTGCAGAGCTCTGGGAGAGGTGGAAGGAGCGGAGAAGAATGCCTGTCGCTGATTGTGGTGCCGTTTGATATTGGACCAGGACCTGACAATGGAAGGGAGACATTCTCTGGGAAACACAGCATGCACGAAATGCTTGTTGATCGGAGCATGTGTATCCGGAAGGTCCATGGGAAATTCTTTGATGGGCAGGATGTGGATTGTGGCTTGCTGCAAGAGAGACATCCAGGACTGCTTCTATGTTCTCGCTGCATCAAAGGGGCTGAGAAGAATTTGTTTCAAGGCAAGGATTAACCTTTTCAATGATTTGGATTTGGATTCTGACTGTAGTTAGTTGAGTAGGGCAAGTATCTCATCAAGTCAGGAAAGATTCAAGATTAGGGACAGGACATATGCCTGATGGAAACAATTCAGGGCACGTTTCAGTTCAAGATCAGAGATTTCTACCCAAAGTATCAATGGGTATTCAGATTGGGCAAGGGATCTCAGCTCAACGAATCTCAGAACAACGGCAGCGGTTGGATACTGTGCTTTCAATCATGGGAGCACTACAGGACGTCAAATGCTTCTCATGCTGGCGTGTGGGAGATCCTTGCTTTGATCATGACACAAGTCGGTGCCCAGTGAAGGGTCGGTGGGAGTACTACGTCAAGTTCTCGAAAGAGGAGGCACCTGCTGGACTGAACCCAAAGGCATACAATGGGGCGCTGCAGTATAAGCTAAACCATGGGGGATGGAGGAAATACGTGTGGCCAATGGAGGAGCATGCGTACTGCTGGAGGTGCCTGTTTCACCTGGATCACCCAAGATTCCACGCTGGAACTGCTGGAATAGGGGAAAAACCACCATGCTGCTTCCCAGATGTGGTCGCACCAATCGCTTGGATTGTTAGGAGCAACAAGGGGCTCCTGGGATGCTTGGCACGGGATCTGGGACATCCTGAACTTGAAAAGCCAAAGAGCTTTGATCAATGGCTTAGTTGTCTGGATGAAGGGCAGAGAAAAGTGACTGTGGCGTCAACGCACTTGATTATTTGGTTTTACAGGAAGCACTGTGGGTCTGTTGGGTATCCAGCTGTGTAGGATTTGATGGGCAGATGTAGCTGAATGCTCAGTGTTTTGAGACGTATTACTTGGGAAGTAGGAAAGTGTGCGACTGTAAAGAGGGTTAGATGCCGCCTACTTTATACAAACTTGCTTGCTCAGGATTTTGTGCAGATGTGTAGAGTATAAGAGGAGATGTGCCCTTGTTAAGGGTACTCTTGCAAATATTTCCCACGATGTGGAGGTTTGCCGGAATATGCGGGTATTACATAATAGATAATGTGCCCTTGCTGAGGGTACTCTCGGAAATATTTCCCACGACATGGAAGTTTGCAGGAGCTTAATAAGGCAACCGGGGAGTACCGCGCGGCAGGATATGTGCCCTCGTTGAGGGTGCTTTTGGGAATATTTCCCACGGTGGTCGCAGGCTTCATTAAGTATGTGCGGAGCATTTCAAAGCAGACAAGGAGCATCTGCCCTCATCGAGGGTACTCTTGGCAACATTTCCCACGGTATGTATGGGCTTAATAAGGCAATATGGGGAGTATCTTGGGTGTGCCCTCGTTGAGGGTGCTCCAGGCATATCTTGCACAGCATGGGGATTTGCATGGACTTTGTAAGGTGATGTTATGAGTGCAATATTTTATTTACATAGGGATCAGAAAAGTGCCGAAAGGATGAAAGAAGGTGGCGGCAAAGTAGTTTAATCAGGGGCATGTTCAGGGAGAAATGTTGCGGAGGGCAAGAGAAGAGGTTGAGGGCACTGATAAGGACACAATTGAGGTGGCATGGAGTAATGGATGCTGCAGAGTGTACAGGACCGGGAAAGTGGTGCGAATATTTTTGGTGTTGAATCCAGGATTGGAAATACTGAGGTTGGAAATTTGCACAATCGGGTATAGGTGCACAGGAACATTCTACGTGGGGACTGGAGGTTTGATGCAAGCACTGCCTAGGAATTGTTTGGACTACAAAGTGTGGCACTATGGGAGGTGGGATAGATGAGAGTAGAGTGGTTGTGAGATGGATGGGGCGAATGTAATATGAAATGTGGCTGTCATGTACGGGAAAGTGCGCATATGAAACTGGGGTGGTGACCCTGATAGATCTAAGATGATATGTGCAGGCTGGACAGTTACGAGGGCGGTAAGAGAATTTTTGTTGGGAGAAAGTGAGTGAACAGAGGGCAGATTGGTTGAGAGACTGAGCAGGATGTTGGATTGTGCTGTTTCTTGCGAGGTTTGGAAGGATCTAATTAAGCATTGTATAATGTGAATTACAGGCTGTCATCAGTGGTTTGTTGGCACTGGGACGTGTGGACTGGAACAAAATGGGGGAGAATTATGTAGTAATGGGTGTCTCCTGTCTGTCAGGAAATTCCAGAGGAGCGGAAAAGCGGGGAAGGTTGTGGCGTATGGCATTTTCAATGGGGTTTCTCCTGTTTCAGAATAATTGCCGGTGAGATTGGGGGCATATATGGCAAGGAGAATCCTCTAGATGAGTGGGTCCCCTTCATCAGTATTTCCACAATCGGCTTGCATACACACTTTTTTCACTATGTCCGACAGCAAACTGTTACGCCAAGCGGCGACAGAGATCAGCCAGTATCTCTCACTGATCGGACACGACGTTGTGGATATTTCCAACTATTCATCTTGGCAGCAGCGTCTTATGGCTGCACAGAATAACCTGGGGGTTACAACGCTTGGACTGTGCATGTCTACTCGTCAGCGTCTTCAGAACATATACCATCGAACGAATCACCTTCCGACGGAGGTTCTGGAGGAGATATTGGAGTGGGTGCTGGGATCGGTAAATGTGCTGGGACGTGTTCGAATGGCGTTTGGCTTGCGGCTGGTGTGTCAGAGGTGGAATCAAATCATTATTACTCGACCAAGGTTCTTCCGTGCGGTTTTTGTCAATGCCTGGTCTTCGAATATCCCCATTCATCAGTTCCTGAACAACTCTCTTGATGTCGCTTGGTATGTTGGGACAGACAAAGCGCAGCTACCAGCGACAGCATCTGTGGACCGAATCTTCACTTCCACTCCTTCGGCTTCTATTCGATCGCTTCACCTGATCTTCGAAGGACAATTCCAAGGACATCATGTTCGGATGGAGCGGACGCTTAGTCGGGTGTTCTGTCAACCGTCATTCCGTGGGATTGAACATCTGGAAATTGTGGACATGGTGGAGGAGCTCGTGCCACTGCCAAGTTTGCATTTATTGCCAAAGTTGAGGACGCTGGAAGTGATTCGGAGCCAGGTTCCAACGATTACGCTTGGGGAAACAACATCAGTCCGGCACATCTACTTTGAGGCTCTGGTCGCACCGACTCTGATCGGTACGGAGGCATTTTACCACCCGTGGAGATTTCTGAACGGGTGCAGGCGTCTTCAAAGTCTGCGATGGGCGAATATGGGAACGCTGGATGGAATGTTTTCGGTTGATCCTGGGGTGCCAGGGGACTGGTCGTTTTCGCTTGATCGGCTCGATATGGAGATTCGTTCGAGGACGAGTTGCACAGCTGGGCTAATGCTGTTGTCGCATACAGGACTGTGGGTTCGGGAGTTGAATATCTCGTTGGGTGGGAGGGCCGTGTGTGATTCTGAGGTGCTGTATCGGCTGGCGTCAGGGGTAAGTTGAGAGATTGTTGTTGGGGTGGTGTCTAATGTGTTAAAGGGTTTTCATTTCAGATTTCGTCTTGCCAGAATGTTGAGAAACTTCGCTTCTACGTTGAAGATTCAGTAGCTGGGCAAGGAGTGGAGTGGGGATCGCTCTTTGAGGACGGCGCGCTGAAAGGACGATTTCCTTTATTGCAGGAGCTGATTATTGTGCAGGAAGGGGGCTTCCATTGGGTATCCGAACTGCATGGGTGGATGGTAAGACTTGGCCACACGATTACAGCAAAGGCAAACTTTCTCCACCATACGGCGGAGCAGTACGAGTACCGTCAGAGATCAGGGGGGTACCCTTTGATGCTGGAACTGGGCAAAATTCCTGGAAACATCAAGAGTGTGGATGGGGATGTTCTTGTGAGGGACTCGTCGCCTATTCAGCGTCTGGGACAGAAGGTATGTCGTTGATATTGGTAGAAGTGATTTACTGAAGTGAATTTTTTGGACAGGTTGTTCGGAGCTCATTTGGGGAGGTTGACATATCGGAGATGATGAGGGAACAAGAAGAAAGCCTAAATCATTCTTCTGATCATTCTGAAGTATACTTGAGGCTTCCTTGGGCGAGAAGTAACTACCGATGGATCTACTAAAGGAGAGAGAAGGGTATGTAGATATATTGGTGCAAAAAGTAGCGAATACTAGAATGATTAATGCAAAGTTGGACGAAGGGGGAATGGGAGGAAGTGAACAAAGTATTGGGGCATGATGCTCACTATTTTTGAAAGAAACGAAAGCACAACGAGTAGACAAAACTAATTTTATTGGGGCCCTCCAGGGTAACTGCACCATGTATTTCAAGATGGACTTAAGCCCCTTGCTCCAAGTCTTCATCATTGGACTGTTGCAGATTGTAATTGTAGTACTGTTGGGTTCTCTGTCTGGGGTGAAAATCTCTACATCTCTCACTGAGATGTAATTGCTGTGGATGAGAAATATGATGGTTGGATAACTTGCAGTAACCCCAGTCGTATAAGTACAGAAGATATGATGCGTCAAGCAGTTACTTTGGCACCTGATTGTCTATGGTCCAATGAGAGTGAGGCCGATTATATGACAGGAATGGACGAGCAGACGAGGTGGGGTGCATATAGGAGTGAGTGAGTGAAGGCTTAGTTTGAGAGCCTCCCGATAATTGTTGTTGTTGTCGCCGCGAATTCTGAACTTGGGACTAAACCGTTTTATATTGACCCACGCTCTCATTGACCGAAAACACACCCTGTACGCCCTTTCTTCCAATTCTACTCATAGAGACAAGATAAATCTGACTGCTAATTTCACTGTAGACTGATCATGTGCCACAAGAGCGTCCTCGTTTATAATTGCGGAAAGACGGCTCGCCCCTACATCGTCTCGTACTGCGAGCGAGCGAAATTGAATAAGCTGGGACATCTCTGTGCATGCCGCAAAGGTCCAAAAACGTATTGGACAGGACATTGGTGCAAGCAAAAGTGTTCTTACATTGCGGGCATTAGGGGGAGTCCCTCGCACTGGTGCGTCGTTACTGAAAATATTGAGCCAACGCTATGTACTGATGGGTATACATCTAGATACTAATAGTTATTACCCTGTATGCTTTTATGAATCCATTCTATGCATCTCTACTTGCGCGTGTGATAACCTGTCAGGGGCGTCTTTTGGGATCTCCAACTGGGTTGCCATTCTTTTGGAGCGATTCAAGCTAAAGAAAAAAACCAAGAATATGGCAGGAGTGTTCAATGTAATAAATAGTCCATGCACTCTACCCATCTTCCTCCAATATATACATGTTTTGGGAAATTCTGGTCGCTGAATCTACTATGTAATTGAGCCTTGTTGTGGCTATTCTAACGGTTTCAGTGAAAATATTCATATATTCTATCTATTACATGCTTATGTGCTCTGTATCCACTGGTGGGAACTCTTGTGAGCTCGATGTTTGCATGGTTTTAAATGCCGGCAATTGCCGGCGTTGAGTTGTTCAGGGGTTCATTCGAGTACGCTGTTGTTGGACATCGACAACTTCGGATCGCTTGGACATGGTGGACTTCGAGCTCAAGATCGTTATCAAGAACCCCACGCACTGGGAACTCGTGCTACTATCGTCGCAGGTGCGCTTGATGTCTGTTATTTGCGTTGCACGCAACTCACAGCGTGGGATTGATATGGAGTACCTTGTGCAAAGATCAGTGGGTCACTATTACATTCTTCTCTCTGAGTCTACCAAGATCTTTCAGCAGGTTCATTGACTTTGCATGTTGCAGATGGGAGATTGTTGCGTCTTCAACGTCAACATATGTATAGTGTAAACGGGACCTCGCCATCAGATTGGGTGGCCTTTATATGTCGTTGTGTGAAATCCGGGTGAGTAGCCCACAGGGCAAGTCTTTTCTGGCAAGGAAGGGAGTATCTAACAAGAATACTTTGTTACGAGTTGGCAATAGGACGTTCTTCAACACACGTGCCAAAACCATTGTGTATTGTCGTCAGACATTGACTTTTTCGGATAGGTTCAATATCGCGGACATCAAGACTCTGAATATCTCTGTGGGGATCGCCGTGCGCTTGGATTTCGAGCCGGCGCTATTGTGGACATGCTCAGATTCGTCACGTAACTTTCTGTATGAGGTATGTGTCTCTTCTTTGTTCAATGTCGAGTGTAGGACTACTCTGGCAGGAGCCACTTTCCCGGGGATTGCAACAACAGGTTCGGGCCACTCAGTGTGAACAAACGACAACGGATATGTACGATCGATATCGGGCTTGTCAAGCAGAGGTGAGTGCGACTTCGCTGTGGTTCTCTCTTCAGGTTTACTAAGAGGTTTAATTGAGTCCTTCGACTTTGTGCATCACGGATAAGAAGGCATCGGCTCTTTCACATCGCTGTATCCGTCACGAGAATGAGGACTTGCCGGTATTGAATCTGCGCGATCAGGGATGTGCTCAGGTCTAGTATGCGACCATCCAAAGTTCCATTCACGTAAGGTGGGTGTTTCCTTGGCTTGTAATGCTTCAAGCTCCATTTTGTGTGATGTCATTTGTGATCCGACCCTACCCGCATCTTTGAACTTGAACAATTCTATAGGTCTATCGCTGGAGGTCTCGTTCATCTCCAACCGCGTGAATGAACTCGAGTTATACTAAGAGGTTTAATTGAGTCCTTCGACTTTGTGCATCACGGATAAGAAGGCATCGGCTCTTTCACATCGCTGTATCCGTCACGAGAATGAGGACTTGCGGTATTGAATCTGCGCGATCAGGGATGTGCTCAGGTCTAGTATGCGCACCATCCAAAGTTCCATTCACGTAAGGTGGGTGTTTCCTTGGCTTGTAATGCTTCAAGCTCCATTTTGTGTGATGTCATTTGTGATCCGACCCTACCCGCATCTTTGAACTTGAACAATTCTATAGTCTATCGCTGGAGGTCTCGTTCATCTCCAACCGCGTGAATGAACTCGAGTTATCCTGGCAATAGACATGGGAGTGGTACCATATTGGAGGGGTGATCTGTGGAACATTTTGATACCACTCATGTGGCTGGGGGGGACTGGTTGTTGATATACAGGACCTGCGCTCTCCTGAGGGACCTGCGCTCTGTTGCGCTCTATGCTTATATGACCTGCAATAGACATGGAAGTGTGACCATATTGGAGGGGTGATCTGTAGGAACATTTTGATACCACTCATGTGGCTGGGGGTGGACTGGTTGTTGATATACAGGACCTGCGCTCTCCTGAGGGACCTGCGCTCTGTTGCAGCTCTATGCTTATATGACTTCTGCAATAGACATGGGAGTGTGACCATATTAGAGGGGTGATCTGTAGGAACATTTTGATACCACTCATGTGGCTGTGGGTGGACTGGTTGTTGATATACAGGACCTGCGCTCTCTTGAGGGACCTGCACTCTGTTGCGCTCTATGGTTATATGACCTGCAATAGACATGGGAGTGTGACCATATTAGAGGGGTTCTGTAGGAACATTTTGATAGCACTCATGTGGCTGGGGTGGACTGGTTGTTGATATACAAGACCTGTGCTCTGTTGCGCTCTATGCTTATATGACTTGCAATAGACTAGGAGTGGTACCATATTAGAGGTGATCTGTAGGAAGTTTTATACCACGCACTGTGATATGGTGGGGGGACTGGTTGTTGAGTTACAGGTCATACACTCTGTTGTTCTCCTGGCACTATATCATTATGACGGGATGGACATGGGAGTGGATTATATTGGAGGATCATCAGTAGGCAGATTTTGATAAGGGCTTTTGCTTGAGATCAGCCTTGTTGCCCTAGATAATGTTGAATGATTAGAGGCAGGAGTGTATGAATGGTATTTGAGATACGTACATTGCCTGTCAAGTGATATAGTAAGACCAAGTTCTGACATGATCCAAAGGGAATTCCACTTGAAGAAATGAATGTGGAGGCCCTGCTGATTGATTACAGACTACTGTATTGGTTGCTGAGTCTGTCAAAAAGATTGATGTGTGGTGTTTGTATTAGTTGCAAGAGATGATATTGGGTATCCACCTGTCAGATGGTTTCATATGCTGGCATTCAATGGATTTAAATGTCCTGAAGGCCCCAAAAAATATATAAGGAGGCTCTTTTCAGGTCAGCTATTGACCCCCCACTTTGAAGACCTGCTCCCCAACTGAAGGACATCTCTACAACCTGATTTGGAACCTTGACAGCTTGGTGAGTATGTTGGGACCACTCTAGGCATCTATCTGCAAGCCATGGGATTTTTTCTGAGTCCTTTTGATGCTGTTCTAGGAACATTCTGAGATATTCCTAACAAGGTATGTGAGCTGTTGAAATAGACTCTGGAAGTTCTGATTGATTAGTTCTGAGTGCTGTTATTGTTCTTTTTCAGGAACCACCATCAAATCAATCCTATCCAATCCTAAAGATAACATCATGTCTAAGTGTGTAGACCAGTGTTTGCTCCCCTATTTTCAGAACTAATCTGGTGTCTCTTGGGAAAATAAAACTCTCAGATGTGATTTCTGTGACATGGAGTTCACCAACAACATCCAATACAAACATCATCTGAGGGCCCTCCATCAAGAGTCCACAGATGTTCCCACTCTTGGAGTCATTGCTAGGCAGCCAGATGGTTTCCACTGCCCAGAGTGTTCTTATATTCACACCAATGTGGAAAACTTTCGTCGCCATGTCCACATCAGTGCTCTCATCAAGGGTGCCAGAGGTCCACCCAAGGCTCCTGCTCCAGTCTCCATCACTCTAATTCACTGAAACATCCTCATTCACCCTCCCTCCAATGCAACAGCCTCTAAGCAACGACTTCATTCTCCTGAGAGGGAGGCCATCATTGCTGACACAGACCCAATCATTCCTGATGTGCCAGAGGTGGTGTCTAATCAAGAGTCAGAGTATGTGCCAGAGGTGATGGCTTCAGAGCCAGCCCTCCATCTTTCACATGCTCTGATTCACCCACCTGCGCTGGTTGCTCTCCAACTTGGGATTGATCCTGTGCACCACCTGATCATCTGTGGAGGCCATGGGTATGCTGTGCCTTGGAAGGATCTTGCCTCTCACTTCCAAAGAAACACTGAACACAAAGGCCAGCACCTGCCAGCCAACATTGATGAGATCCTTGAAGCCCATGATGCAGCCAAAGAAATCTTGCACCCCACTGGACTTGTGGCTCCTATCCAATCCATTCCCTGTCACCCTGGTTTCCACTGTCTCAAATGCAACCATGCCAATATCCAGCACAGCTCCATGCTAAAGCATCTCTCCTTGGAGCACCCTGGCAGTGTAGCCAAAGACTGCATCAAAGCCTGTACAGTGCAGATTGTCTTTGGGAGGAAGAGGGTGGGACAGGTATGGGCAGTGGAGCCCAATTACTCCACATTTCCTGCACACAACCATCAATCAGTCCAGTTTCTGGAGCATCTCAAGGCCAAGGAGCTGGAGCTGGAGGTGCTTGATGTCATTCAAACCCCTGAGGATCCTTGCCAAACCTCAATATTCCTAAGGCGCTTCCAATGGTTGACTGCAACTGATGGAAGGCCCTTTAAAAAACTTCATGGACTCACTGCTAAGCCAGTGAAAAAGGAGCAAGAATTCTTGGACCTAGAGGAGAGAGTGGAGGGCTATTTCACTAGGCTCAGACCTCTGGTGATGGAGATGCAGCCTTTAGTTCTGAAATGGATTAATACCCCAGATGAGTGAGTCCATTTTATCCTGTGATTTGATTATTTAATCCAAATGGAATACCACTTGATCATGTGATCAAGTGGAATTCCCTTTGGATTATGTCATGGCTTTTATACTTATACTGAGTAATGTCTATTTTTATAGGAAAGGAGGGATCAACCACAGACCCTTTGCCTATCCCCAGAATGACTCCAGCAGTGAAAAATACCAGGCCTGGGGGCTGAGGCTGATCTGCCATGTCCTCAGATGTGTGCAGACCTCTGCAGCACCTGTGCTCCCAGTACTTCTGAGTGATGCCCAAATCAAACATGCCAAGGCTATCCTCACTACCCTCTCTATCACTCCCTCACCCACTTACACAGTCTTTGATCCCTTGATTCACTCTCTCTTGGATTCCTTGTTCTTCTCTCAACACAAGGGGGTCTCTAGGCATCCCAACCAGTGCCCTGTGCAATCTTTCATCATGTGCTCTGCCATTGATGCCAGGAGTGGGAACTTTGAGAAGTGTGGGACCATTGTGGGGAGACTCTCTGCCCTGCTGCATATGTTGAGACTTGTTGCAGTCAAATCTATTGCCAACAAGGCTGATCTACTGGATGATAGTGTGGAAAACCCAGAGTTTGAGTAAGAGACTTATATTTCATGATCATACAGTTCATCTAATGCCTTTTTCAGGGTTTGTCAACCCTTCTGCACCAGATGGCTGAGGCAGTCACAACCCAGCCCCTTTGAGTCCATCCAATCCTTGGACCAGTACTCCACCACTGTGGCATACAGTGAGAAGCACCTACCAGTCTTCCAGTGGGATGCCAAGCACCAGTCTTTCTCCATCAAGGGCCACACAGTCTCACTGTCCAAGATTGGGGATATGTACACCACTCTGCTGGGAAGAATGGAAATGCTTCTGAATGAACTCACAGAGGGCATTCAAATGAATGTGCCAGCCCACAAGGACATTGTGGATGATATGACAGAGGACACTCCTGGCTACTGCTTTGCTTCATCTCACAATGGCAACATTGATTCACTGAGATATCTGAATCTCCTGGCCAAGGACAATACTCAATGGGTCTACAATTATGGGACTGGGGGGACAGTGGTCTGGAAAGCTGTCAAGGTGGCAGTGTGGATGTCCAAAGCACAAGAGCTGAATGAGCTGCTGCTTATTCTGATGCACATTGGTGGAGGCCAGCCAAATCTCTTATGGGTCTTCGTTTCGGGTGGAAACGACTGCACCCTATGGACTTCAAGTTGAGTCTGGGTAGCCCTGGACTCCCTCTTTCAGATGGTGGTACTTGCTAAGCCATAGCTGCACTTGTTGAGGAGCTATGGCCATTGCAAGACCTGTACCTTGTTGTACCCCATTGTACCCCACCTGTATTTGATGCCTTGGAGGCCTGTGAGCAACATGGGAGTACCATAGACCTGTAGAGGGCATCTGGGGGGACATTTTAAGCCCAAGATGATGTGCATAGGTGTGCTGGTTGAGGAGCTATGGCTGTTGCAAGACCTGTACCTTATTGTACCATTGTACCCCACCTGGATTTGATACCTTGGAGGCCTGTGAGCAACATGGGAGCACCATAGACTTGTAGAGGGCATCTGGGAGTGGGAGTGGTGGTGATTGGAAGCCCTGTAGAGAGGTGGAGTATGTAATGAGTGACATGTGATGAAATGGAATTCCATTTGATCACATGCCCTTCACTTACTAATATGATTAGATACACAGAATCACATGATCAAAGGGAATTCCATTTGATCACATGCCTTCACTTATCTAATATGATTAGATACACAATCACATGATCAAATGGAATTGCACTTGATCACATGGATACTAAGTTATGTAAGCCTATTCAATTTTGTATAAATTAGGATTTGCTTCTTGATTTATGCCTTTCCTTCCTACCACAACAATCTCCTCTAATCAGAGCCTCATACTTGAAGCTTGGTGAGTGCATAAGTGAGAATTGTTTGACCAAGACACTGACTAGTTGGAGGCTGCTAGCTGCCTTGCACCCTTGAAACCTGTGAATGCAAAGTGAACAATGGACAAGTAAGCCTAAGATTTAATGTGACATTATGATCTCTAAGAAGGGTTCCAGTCACAAATGTGTGATCAGTTGCAGCCTCTGTGGAGATGGAGTTTACCAGCAGGGAACACCATGGGCTGGATTTGAAGGCTGTCCATGAAGCAACTAGAGAGGATTGGACTATTGGAAGGATTGACAGACAGGCTGATGGATGAAGACTGTAGAGAGGATGGAATGATTGGAATGATTGAGAGACAGGGTGATAGTTTTGACTGCTGGGAGTGCTGTGATATTAAGTGTAATGTATCTCTGGACACTACTTCTGTTTTGATGTACTTGGTGAAAGGAGTTATGTGATGGAGTGGAATAGTGTAAATGGAGTGAGAGTAAGTGAATGGACATAGAGTGGAATGAAGTAAGGGGAGATGGGGGTGAAAGCTGGGAAGATGAAAAAGGGAAGAATGGAATAAACTAGAAGAGAAGAAAATGGAGTAAATGAGAGGGGTACAACCTGGGAACGCGGTGGGGTGAGAAAGTAGAGGAATAGAATGAGTGAGATAGGGGGTACAAGGTGGGAAGATGAGAAAGGGGAAGAATGGAATGAATAAAAAGAGATGGAAATAGGATAAATGAGATTAAGGGGTGGAACCTGGGAACACAAGAAAGAAGAAGAATGGAATAAAATGAAAGAGATAGGGGGTACAACCGGGAAGATGAGGAAGGGGAAGAATGGAATGAATGAAAGAGAATAAATGAGATTAAGGGGTACAACGTGGGAATGTGAGAAAGGGGAAGAATGGAATAAACTAAAAGGAAAGAAAATGGAGTCAATGGAAGGGGTACAACCCGGAACCCGGGAAAGTAAGAAAGAAGAAGAATAGAATAAAGTAAGTGAGAGAAATAAAAATGGAGTAGGAGTAACTGAATAGAGAATGGAAGGGATATAAATGAAGTTAAAATAAAAGGAATAAAAATGAAGCAGGAGTAACAGAATAGAGAATAGAAGAGATATAAATGAAGATAAGCTAAATGAGATGAATGTGAACTAACTAGGAGTAACTGAATAGATATAAATGAATAAAATGAAGTTTTTAGTTTGTAGAAGACGCGATGTGACGTAGAAGACGCGATGTGACGTAGAAGACGCGATGTGACGTAGAAGACGCGAAATGTATTATGGCTCTTCGTTTCCAGTGGAAACGACTGCGCTAAAGGGGTTTTGAGTTGTGACTGTGTAGCCCTGGACTCCCTCTTTCAGATGGTGGTACTCGCTAAGCTCTAGGTGCAGTGGTTCAGGAGCTATGGCCATTACAAGACCTGTGCTAACCTGCGCTATACCTGCGTTCTATGCCTTTCAGACCTGCGACAGCCCTATAAGTGGCATATAATTGTAGAGGCCATCTAGGAGGTCATTTTGAGCCCAAGATGAAGTGTGTAGGTGCTCTGGTTGAGGAGCTATGACAGTTGCAAGATCCATGCTAGACTGGACTATGGCACAGTAGACCTGCGTTCACTACCTTGGAGACCTGTGACAGCTCTGGGAGTGGTATAGAATTGTAGAGGCCATCTAGGAGGTGATTTTGAGCCCAAGATGAAGTGTGTAGGTGCCCCAGTTGTGGAGTTATTCAAGGATTACTGAAAAAAGACTTGCGTCTGAGCAAGTATTTTGAGTTTTTCTCCACAACTAAGGCAGCTATGGGGAAGCTGTTCAGACCAAGGTACTGAGGGGATGATGGGCTACATTTGAAAATTTGATGATGTAATGTGCAAAGGTGAATCTGTGTTTGATCACCTGACCCAAGGGATATATATACTAAGTGAGCAAGGCCTTGCAGAGTAAGGGTGATTACCTAATGGCGAAGGTGAATTGTTGCTTGATCACCTGATCGCAGGTATATATATACTAAGTGAGGAAGTGCTTGGACACAAGAGAGTGACTACCTAATGCCAAAGGAGAATTGCTGTTTGATGACATGATGCAAGGTGTATATATAACAAGTGAGCAAGCCCTAGGGCACACTGGAGTTATGATGACTTAATGCTTAATGGGAAAGGTGAATGCTTGCTTGATGACATGATGGAAGGTGTATATGGAGATGGTGATAATTGAGATAATTTGGTGAGATGTTGAGTGGAATTGGAGTTGATGGGACTAAAGAGATAATTGTGTTGAATGATGTGAGGGTATTAATATGTGAATATTTGATGGGAAAGAATAGAATAAGCTGAAGGAGAGGAAAATGAAGTAAGTGAGATAGGGGGTACAATGTGGGAAGATGAGGAAGGGGGAGAATGGAATAAACTAAAAGGAAAGAAAATGGAGTAAATGGGAAGGGTACAACCTGGGAACCTGGGAAGGTGAGAAAGAAGAAGAATAGAATGAATGAGAGATAAGGGGTGGAACCCAGGAACATGAGAAAGAGAAGAATGGAGTAAAATGAAAGAGATAGGGGGTAGAACCTGTGAACATGAGAAAGGGGAGGAATGGAATAAACTAAAAGAGAAGAAAATGGAGTAAATGAGGGGGTACAACCTGGGAAGATGAGAAAGAAGATGAATGGAATGAATTAACAGAGATGGAAATAGAATTGATGAGATAATAGGGGGAGGAACCCGGCAATGTGAGAAAGAAGAAGAATGGAATAAACTGAAAGAAATAGAAATGAAGTAGGAGCAACTGATTAGAGAATGGAAGGGATATCAATGAAGTTAAACTAAAAGGAATAAAAATGAAGCTAAACTAAATGAGATGAATATGAAGTAGGAGTAACTGAATAGAGAATAGAAGAGGTATAAATGTGTGAAGGCTGATGACATAATATGCTGACATAATATGTGCTTATGTAAACAACCCGGGCCGGAAATAGCTGACCGGGCTGGAAATAGCTGACCGGGCCGGAAATAGCTGACGGGCGGATAGCTGACGGCGGAAATAGCTGACCGGGCCGGAAATAGCTGACCCGGGATCTCTTTCTCCTTTTTT
>MU129148.1:69945-84565 GCA_014904985.1 Hydnum rufescens UP504
CTGGTTCATCTCGGGTTGTTGGCAGCATTGCGTTTGTGAATTGCAACGGTTCGGTTATGGTTTGATTTTGGGGGCCCATTGGTGCTGGGTTGGGGTGCTTTTGGGGCGGGTATGGTATTTGTGTTGTTCAATGGTTCCAACCTAAGTCCCCATTGCCTGAGAGCAGAAGCACCATAGTTGTAGTGTAATAATAAGGGTGAGGGTTTGGGTTGTTGACTGTGGCGTGTTGAATGCAGCATCGAGGTTGTTTGGGAAGCTTTGACGACATGAAGAGACCTGGATCTTGTAACCACTGGAGGGAATAGCCGATGATCTTTGGGTATGAAACTGATGGATCGAGGACGACAGTGGGTCGGACTGGACGGGGGAGGAACATCTCCAACATCGAGACAATGGGTTTGAGTCTGGGTTTGTGAGTGTGGGGTGAGGAGGGTGTAAGCAAGTAATGGGAAATGTGGCAGACCTTGAGTATGACTGCCCATGCGGTCTATCAAATCGAGCATGCAATAGGCCAAGGAGCAGACCATTGCGTACATCATTTATATCTGTAAAGGTCGTCGACATTCTCTTCATAAGGTCGACGATTTGTATAATTGTCTGAAACCACTGGAGTGGGAGAAGTAGAGATGTTGAGAGAGGGGAGAGAGTTGAGAGGAATATTTTTGCAAGGGCACCTCTGAACCCCTAGCGTAGGGAATGATATGGGGGCTGCTTGACAGGAAATCTTCTGGAGCTCCCGAGAAGACACAGAGGGGATCACGCTCAAGGATGTTTTCACGGAAATCATTGCGGGAGGTGGTGATCTCTGAAGGTACTGCTGATTTGATCTTGATGACTTCAAGATCGACTAGACCATCAAGATCTATGTTGAATGAGAAGTGTGTAGTGGAGTTGGGTTGGAGTTTGAAAGAAATGGAGGATACCTCCTTCTGCTTCTGAGATTGGTGCCGGGATATAGTAGTAAAGAGAGGGATCAAGGAGTGCGCCACTGAGATCTTGCAATGGGGGTGTGATCAGGGCGATCAGGAGCCAAGGAACCTTCCCGACCAAGGATGCACCAGGCAAGGAAGATTGAGGATATTTAAGTGGTTTGAGACAAAGCAACTGGATCTGAACTATTGGTATTTCAAGATACAACTGATTTTGGTTGGAGGGGGATGACAAGGCCAACATGACCGTCAGGAACAGGTGGGGAGAGGTTGCAGGGATGAGGGGAGGTAGACATGTGGTGGGGATGTGGGAGTGTTGTAATGAGACCAAAGATGAAGGCAAGGAAGACGGATGAGGATTGACTGGAGGGAATCAGAAAAAGTGTTGAGCGGTGTTTGCCGAAACTTGTCCTGCGGTGGTGGGCATGCAAGTTGCTGAATGCCTGTACAATGACCTTGTACAGTATGGAACTTGCCACTGGAGTGTTCTCTCTATCCAGGTAGGTGTTCTGTCTCATTAGTGTTCAGTATCTGATTGTGAGGGTTCAGATCTCAATGGGATGAAGCTGGTCAAAGCGGATCGGATTGAAGAGGAAAGCGGAGTTGTTATTGTGCAATTTTAGAAAGGGAAGAAAGAGAAGGAGAGTTGAAGGGGAAGAGACTGCTGGGGGAGGGGAAAGAAGGAATTGGAAGAGAGGAGAAGAAGAGATGGGCTAGGAGAAAGGTGGAGAGGGGGGTCTATTGGTTGAACATCTGGATGATTGCACGGGGATCAACCTCAAGGAGTTCAGCAGCATGTATCCTCTGGGCAAGACTGGAGTCCATCTTGTGACCACTGAGCCAAACAACTAATTCTGATCCATCAGTGGAGCCTGGAAGGTGACCCTGACGGAATGAGAGAAGATTAGTTTGAGGGAGGAATGGGAGTTGTGAGGAGAGTGGGAATGGTGATGTGGCTGACATTACCATAACCAAGAGCTGCAATGCCAGTGACATTACGTAGGTAGAGTATGGTGTTGAAGGATCTCTGACCATGTGGCCTGTGTCAATATCAGGGCTGTCTATGAGCTTGTGTGGTTGAATTGAACGGAATGTTGGCATAGTAAAGCTGATCCCAGGCCACCATTGCAGCTTGATGGGAAGAAAGAGGTAAAGGAAGGAGGAGGGAGGATAAGAAAGAGTTTGGGCTTACCGCCATTGAGAAGAGCAGCTCAAACTTGGGATCAGGGGGTGGGGCAGTGGCCTTGAATTTGGCAATGGCAGCCTCTCTGCCCGCCTGAGACGTTCTTCATCGAAAGGCATTGGTGGTAGGAAATGAAGGATTTACGGGAGATTGCCGAGATTTTACGGCAAGTTGGCGAGATATCAAGACAATACTAGTAAGGGTCAGGAGCTTTGGTTGATTTATGAGTGTTGAAAAGAGTGTTTATCTAGAAGCAGTGTGATTTGGAGAGTATCAGTTGGTGAGACATGTGGCTGGTGGGTGCATTGGTTGTTGATATACAAAACCTTGTGCCTCTCTGGAGGACCTGTGCTCTATTATGGGTCTCACAACCAGTGGAAATGATTGCACTAGAGGGTTTCTAGTTGTTAATAGGTAGCCCTGGGCCCCTCTTTCAGATGGTGGTACTCACTAAGCTCTAGCTGCAGTGGTTGGAGGAGCTATGGCCATTACAAGACCTGCACTAGACCTGCACTAGGGTGCACTAGACCTGCAAACAGGGTATTGCAGGTCTGTGAGCAACATGGGAGTACCATAGACTTGTAGAGGGCATCTGGGGGGGGCATTTTTAGCCAAGATGATGTCCATAGGTGTGCTGGTTGAGGAGCTATGGCTGTTGGAAGACTGTACCCCACCTGTACTATGCCTTGGAGGCCTGTGAGGAAGATGGAAGTACCATAGGTTATAGAGGGCACCTGGGGTGATTTTAGGCCAAGATGATGGGTGTAGGTGCCCTGGTTGAGGAGCTATGGCGATTGGAAGACCTGCTCTAGACCTGCACTAGGGTGCACTAGACCTGGAAACAAGGTGAGGGATGATGAGGGTGGGACTGGACTACACCTGGAAGTGAACTTGATGATATAGATGGATTACTTAATGAACTACATGATCAGAGCACATGATCAAGTGGAATTCCACTTGATCACATGGGGAAATTACTTAATAAATGACATAATAATAAAAGCACATGATCAAGTGGAATTCCACTTGATCACATGGGGAAATTACTTAATGAATGACATAATAATAAGAGCACATGATCAAGTGGAATTCCACTTGATCACATGGGGAAATTACTTAATGAATGACATAATAATAAAAGCACATGATCAAGTGGAATTCCACTTGATCACATGATTCAATTGTATACATATGCAAATATTGGACTGGTCTATATCCTTCCTTCCTACCACAACAATCTATTAACTTGCACTCACTCTAAGGTTAATTTGCACTCACTCCAAGGTTAATTTGCACTCACTCCAAGGTTAACTTGCACTCACTCCAAGGTTAACTTGCACTCACTCTAAAGTTGTCCAATGTCCAAGTAAGGATGACTTGGAATACACATACTCCCCATACTAACATTGTCTCCAGGCAAGACTCTACTATCAAGTGTGACTTGTGCACCATTGAGTTCACCACCAAGCACCAGTACTGGCACCACCACAGGACCATCCATCAAGACTCTACAGAGGTTCCCACCATTGGAATCATTCAGAGACAGGCTGATGGTTTTCACTGCCCCCAGTGCTCTTATGTTCAGTCTAATGTGCAGAACTTTCGTCGCCATGTGCATATCAGTGCACTGATCAAGGCTGGCAAGGCTCAAGGCCAATCAGCTCCACCCATCTCAGATCACTCTACATCCCACTACTCCCTCAAACGACCTCACTCCCCCTCACTTCCTGAACAACAGCCCTCACGACGACGCCTTGATTCACCTGAGAGGGAGGTGATTAATATGGAGATTGAACCACCTGTCCCTGATGTGACAGAGACTGTGTCTGATCAAGAGTCAGAGTATCAGCCAGAGACTGTGGAATCTGGACCTGCCCTCCATCATTCCCTTTCCCTCATTCACCCCCCTGCCTTGGCTGCACTGCAACTGGGCATTGATCCTGTCCATCACCTCCTTGTTTGTGAGGGCCATGGCTATGCTGTGCCTCGTAAGGATCTTGCCTCCCACTTTTGTCGTAGTCCAGAACACAAGGGCCAAGACCTCCCCCTTGATATTGAGGACATTCTTGATGCCCATGGTGTTGTCCACATGATCTCCCATCCCTCCACTCTTGTTGCCCCCATCCAATCCATTCCTTGCCAGCCTGGCTTCTTGTGTACCATGTGCAACCATGCAAGCCTGCAGCCAAGGTCAATGAAAACACACATCAGCAAGGAACACCCAGGCCATGCAGCTAAAGACTTGCTAAGACAATGCACTGTACAGGTGGTCTTTGGGCAGTCCCATCTGGAGCGCATCTGGGCAGTGGAGCCCTACTACTCTACAATTGCTGCAGACAACCATGACTCTGTGCAGTTTGTGGAGCATCTAAAGGCCATGGAGGAGGAGTTGGAGGTGGTGGATGTCATCCAGGCTCCCAGAGATCCTCGCCACACCTCATTGTTCTTGCGGCGATTCCAGTGGCTTGAGGCAACAGATGGACTACCCTTTCGCCAGCTTCATGGACTTGCTGCCAAGCCTGTGAAGAAGGAAAATGAGTTTGTGGGTCTGGAACAGAGAGTGGAGGGGTACTTCAGTAGACTGAAACCTGTACTGATGGGGATGCAGTCACTGGTCTTGAGGTGGATCAACACACCTGATGAGTGGGTCTATTATTAATCACCTCAGCCTATACTTGTAGACTGACTGTACTGTGCTGTACAGGAAAGTGGGGATCAACCATAGACCCTTTGCCTATCCCCAGATGGAGTCCAGCACAGACAAATACCAGGCCTGGGGACTGAGGCTCTTGTGCTTTGTCCTGAGACATGTCTCCAGTGATGAACCCATCCTGTCTGTCCTTCTCACTGGGGGACAAATTACCCATGCCAGAGCTGTCCTCACTGCACTCTCTGCCTGTCAGCCACCCAGTGATGTGGCATTTGATTCACTCATTCACTCCCTCTTCAACTCCTTGTTCTTCTCTCAACACAGGGAAGTCTCGCGCCATGCCACCCAGTGCCCTGTGCAGTCATTTGTCATGTGCTCTGCTATTGATAAAAGGAGTGGTAACTTTGAGAAGTGTGGGACTCTTGTGGGGAGACTATCAGCCCTCTTCCATGTGATAAGACTGGTTGCAGTGAAGTCTATTGCCAAGAAGGCTGAAGAGTTGGATGAGACAGTGGAGAACCCAGAGTTTGAGTGAGTGGAACAGAACAGCTTGCTGGGGGACATGAACTGATGGATTGATGCAGGGTCTGTCAACCCTTCTGCCAGCGCTGGCTGAGGCAGTCCCAGCCTAGCCCATTTGAGGCCCTGCAATCCCTGGATCATTATGCGACTACAGTTGCATACAGTGAGAGGCATCTCCCAGTGTTCCAATGGGATGCCAAGCACAAGTCCTTCTCAATCAAAGGCCACACTGTTGCACTGTCAAAAATGGGGGACATGTATACAGCCATGCTACAACAAGCAGAAGAACAGATCAAGGAACTGACAGGGGGCATTGAGACCCATGTGCCAGCCCACAAGGACATTGTGGATGATATGACAGAAGCCGAACCTGGGTACTGCTTTGCATCACCTCACAATCACAACATCCAATCTCTGCGATATCTGAATCTGCTGGCCAAGGATAACTCTGAATGGGTCCACAGTCGGATGGATGGAGGGAGGGTAGAATGGAAACGTGTGAAGATTTCTGTGTGGATGTCCAAGGCACAAGAGCTGAATGAGCTGCTGCTGGTTTTGATGCACCTGGGGGGGGCCAGCCTGCACGGGGGCAAGAACTGTTCCCCACCTTGTACAGGAACAAGCAGAATGTGCATCGCTCCCTGTTTGTGTCACCCATGGGGGTAACATGGATCCTGAACTATAACAAGGTGAGTGTCTAACTAGGGATTGTGATAGCAGTGATTGATATGGGCTTTAGACGAATTCCAAACAGGGCCAGGAGAAGATGATTCCTCGGTTTGCTGAAGAGAGACTGGGAGAAGTGCTGCTCAAGTACTTTATCCATGTGAGACCCACTGAGGAGGTCTTTGCTCGACAGCTGTGGGGAGAGGAGGAAGCAAGGACAATGCATCACCACATCTTCTACTCCTATCAAGGAAAACCATACCATTCGACTGGTCAGTTCACAACCATTCTGCGACGACACACCCTGGAACACCTGGGAGTTGCACTGGATGTCTCCACCTATCGGCATGTTGCAGCAGCCATTGGACGATATCTGATGGTGGGGATGATTGACCCAGAGGAGGATGTGAACACTGGGATGGATCTGCAGGCAGGGCGAACCACTGCAACATCTGAAAGGATCTATGGTCTGCAGTCTGGGGAGGATGGGAAGCTGAATGAGCGTGTGATGGCTCTGTTCCTAGCCATGTCAAGGCTGTGGCATGCAAGGGTGTTGAGGCAGAAGCTTGATGGGAAGATTGCGACACTGAAGGAGATCTTGGATCCAAGCACAACAGATGATCAGCTTGCTGGAGAGGGACCACCAGCCCAAGGAGATCTGGGAGCGATTGTGGCTCATCTGGAGGCAGCCTTTGAGCAGTCAGTTGTCAAAAAGCTCATCCCTCAGCTGGTGAACTTTTACAAGCAGCAAGAGGTGGAGAAGATCTTGGGACAAGACAAGTCACTACTACCCATTCACAAGATTGGTCAAGCATCATTGGATCATGCTTGGGAGCGACCACAGTCCCCAGTTGAGCCAGCCTTGAACATCCCCCCTCCAAAGCCCATCACTCCTATCAACATTGCTCCTATCAAATCAGTGGCCAAAGGGAAGGAACGTGCACCAGTCCAGGAGGAGCCTGTAGTGCAGGGGGATGAAGAGGTAGATGAAGCCACAGAACTAGCTGCAGCAATTGAACTGAGTCTGGCTGCGCAGAGGGAGATGGATCAAGCTGCACACAAGGCCCAGCTTGCTCTGCATTCATCAAGAGGAGTGACATCAATGGAACATCAAGCCCCCCAGCCAGTCCCCATCCCCCAGCCAGTCCCTGTCCCCCAGCCAGTCCTTGTCCCTCAGCCAGTCCCTGTCCCCCAGCCAGTCCCTGTCCCCCAGCCAGTCCCTGTCCCCCAGCCAGTCCCTGTCCCCCAGTCAATCCCAGCACCCCCAGCAGGACCTCTACCAGTGGTGGAGCTAGCTGATGCCACAAAACGAGTGCAGGCTGTACTTCACAACCCCAAGGCACAACTGAGAGGAGAGCAGTTTTCAGCATTCAAACACCTCATTCATCGGCAGGCACATGTGCTGTGGGTGGCCCCAACTGGAGGTGGCAAGACACTGCCATTCCAACTGGCAATGAAGTCATGGCCACGTAGAGTGTGTGGGCTGATGGTGCTGCCATACAAAGTGCTACACCATGACATGCATCGACGAATGCGAGAGATGGGTCTGACAGCCTCAGAGTGGACATTGCAGAACTCAAGCCCTGGATCACGGGTGATCACAGTCTCAATTGAACACTTCAAAGATCAAGGATTCCTCACACTGCTCAGTACAATGGCAACAGAATTACGGCTGGGTGGAATCATCTTTGATGAGGCCCATGGACTGATGGAAGATGCAAATTGGCGGCAGATGTATCTTGGAGCACTGCGGCATGTGCTGTCATTCCCCAATGTGGTGTGCCATTTCCTGTCTGCAACATTCCCTCCAGCCTTTGAGGGAGACTTCTGGAAGATGATTGGGTACAAGTACCAGTCTAATGAAGCATTCAAAGTGCTACGATCAAGCACCCAGAGGCCGAATCACTTCTACCAGATGTTGAATCTGGGGCTGGGGTGGCGAACTGAAGGGGATCAAAAGTGGCTTGATGAGTGGCTAGCCAGGACTGTGGAGGAGATCAATCATCGGGCAGCATTTCTGAGTGGGAAGGAGAGGGGACTGGTGTTCCTGACTGGGGAACAAGGAGACAAGGACATGGGCACATGCACTGGGCTGTCCTGCGATCACTGGGATGACTTCAGCAGAGGACCGGAACCAGGCATACATGGAACTGGCGGGAAGGAAGATTCAAGATCCTGTGCACCAACAAGGCAGGGTACTATGGGACCGACTATCCAAGTGTTGCATTCTCAATCCATGTGGATCGACCACGATCACTGACAGAATGGGCACAATCCTGTGGAAGAGTGGGGCGAAATGGAGAACCCAGCCTGTGCCTGATGCTTCTTCCACGGGCGATGACAGGGCAGAGCAAGGAACCAAAGCCTGAGACCTTCAGTGGGATCAATGCGATTCGAGATCTTGTGAGGCTGAGGCAGTGTCGTCGAATTGTGCCATCACAGTTCCTTGATGGGGTCAAAATGACATGCCAGCTTCTGAAGGCAAACCACAAGACTGTTGCATGGTGTGACATCTGCCTGGGGGTGGTGCCAGGAGCGAAGCCAAAGGATGCCTATGATGATGATGATGGTGAAGATGATGATGATGCATGGGGGTGGACAGATCCTACTGGATGGGAGGATCAAGAATTTGATGTGGAGGCTGAAGAAGACATGTGGAGATGTGCCTCCACCACGGTTGAAGCCTGTTCATCTGGGAGAGATTGAGCTGGTTCAAACATCGATTGTGCTTGATGTCAACCAACTGCTGCGACGCAGATGACCCATATGGCGATGCAGGTGGGAGATGCAGTATTCAGGGGACTAGAGCTGATAGAGGGGCACTGCTTGGTGTGTCTCTGTTGGGGAATCATGATGAGGGAGCATAAGACAGTGGAGTGTGAGAGGTTCCCTGGAGTTGAGCAATTCTATGGATGGAAGAAGAGAATGTTCCTGGACAAGAATGAGGAGGGGTACTGCTATCGTTGCCTGTTTGATGCAGATGATGGAAGGCATATGCACAGAGTAGGGGATGGGAAGGAAGAGCACTGCAGATTTGAAGATGTAGTGGGGCCACTGGGATGGATGGTGAGGAAGAGCCAGGGCTGAGGAAGAGGCTGGGAAGCTTTATGGGAGACTCTAGTCTTGAAGAGGTGGAGGGATATGAAAGATGGTTGCTGAAGAGGCTGGATGACAACCACAGGGAGACCCATGCCTCCACCAGACTGGTGAGGTGGTTCTACAATGTATTCAAGGGCAAAGAGATGCCTGAGATATGAAGGAGACCTCAATGTAGAAATTAATTGTGTTCTTGAAGAGGCCTGAGTATAGGGTGAGGGAGTTTGAGACAGTGAGGATGAAGTAGAACAGGAGTGAATAAGAAGATTGGTGAGATAGTGGATTACATAATCAAAGCACATGATCAAATGGAATTTGACTTGATCATGTGCATTTGATTACATGAGTGCTTACATAATTACAAAAATGCGGACCATGTGATCAAGTCAGATTTGACTTGATCATGTGCTCTCTGATTATGTAATCAAGTATGTAATCAAAAGCACATGATCAAGTCAAATCTGACTTGATCACATGGTCCGCATTTTTGTAATTATGTAAGCACTCATGTAATCAAATGCACATGATCAAGTCAAATTTTATTTGATCATGTGCTCTGATTATGTAAGCAATCATGTAATCAAAAGCACATGATCAAGTCAAATCTGACTTGATCACATGGTCCGCATTTTTGTAATTATGTAAGCACTCATGTAATCAAATGCACATGATCAAGTCAAATTTTATTTGATCATGTGCTCTGATTATGTAAGCACTCATGTAATCAAAAGCACATGATCAAGTCAAATCTGACTTGATCACATGGTCCGCATTTTTATGATTATGTAATCCATTATGTAACTGGTCACATGTTTAGGGGTATATAAGGATCCAGATTGGATAATCAATAGACTTTGCTTCTTACTCCCAACCACCATCATCTATCTTTCAGCTCTACAGGTTCTATTCCTTTAGCAACAGACTTGAAACTTGGTAGGTGCCTTCCTGGGATGTCAGACTAAGCATCCAAGACATGTTCTTGGTGGCTGCTACTGTGGATGGGAGAGCTCACTGTGTTTCTTAAAATCAGTGATATCTCAGTTAGTTCTTGTAGAGATCACTTGGTTGCAACTGGTATGTAGTTCTAGTGACTGCCTATGCACTTTTTGGTACTGACCATTGATTTTGATGGATGTTTGCCTTACTGCCCATGGACCCTTTGGTGATTAGTGACTGACATAACTTGTAGACATGTCCAACACCAATCGCTCCAAGACTTCTACAGGGACAGACTCTGAGTTCCACAGGTTCATGATGAAGTTCAGCAACAAGGCCCTGTTGGGCAGGTACCCTGTAAGTGCTGCTGCTGCTGTTACTGGAGAAAGTACCCCAGGGATGGGGTGAGAGTGTACTGATTGGGGACTTGGTCACAACTGGGTACTGCAGATCCCTCTTCGTCAAATCAAGGTTTTTGTTGAACTGCAGCGTCCACTGGTGGCCTCTCATGTCTCTACACTGGTGGGGCTGTTTAATACGAATGGGATGAATCATGCTCTACCTGTCAACACCATTAAGGTGCTGACCAGGCCTGGGCGTCATGTATTGAACCCAGACTTGCCTGTTCCGCCTGAAATGGTGTTTGAAGTGTGGTCAGGGCAACATCGAATTGCTGCTGCGAAGCAGTATCTGCGGGACGAGATGGCAGCTGTCTTGAGCCCTGTGGAGACACTTCCTCCTGATGCAGAACTGGGACACAAGCATGCGTACTGGTTTGCAGATGTATATGATCGGAGTGAGTGATAAACAGATATACTGAGTGTGAGTACTGAGGAATGAGATTGTAGGTTTCTACGAGGAGAATCCCGAACCTTTTCGGTCCTTTGTCATTGCTGAGAATGTCGTTGCACAAGGGACGCTTGAACCCCCTTTCTCTGATGTATGGGGAGCGATGCGTAGTGTATTTCGGCAGAAGGACCTGACTGCTGAGGATCGGCGGCTGCACTATCGAAGTCTGGTGCCATCGAGTATGGAGAATATGGAGCTTGTGCTTTCATGCGAGCCTCTGTGTGAAGTGTTGGACGAGCTATTCAAGATCCCAGCATATTATTCGAAACTAGGGAAGATCAAGTCGGCTTTCAAGACATGGGGCAAGCGGGGTCAGCGTCAAGTAAAGTGTTGCGATTTGTGTGTTATGTGGATAATGGCTGATGACTGGTATTGTGTTACAGCTGATGGCGATCATCCTGCGACAGGCCCTGGACCAGATGCGAGCGCTGCTGCCTCCTGGTGGTAAGCTCGAGGATCTGAGTGAGGAATTGATGGCGTTCCCGAATGCGGAGTGGTATCGAATTCGAAGTGACACGAGTATTTTGCATCGATTCCAAGCAGCAGGATTCCACACTGGGAGCTTTCATGAGCTCGAGAAACTTGTGATGACAATGCCACGACATCGGCATACGCTTTCACTTGATGCTCTGAAAGATGGGCTATCGTCGATGGATTCAGTTACGATCAAACACCCCAAGGAGGTGAGTAAAGAATTGAGTGATTGGACTGAGGGCAGAGGGATAACAGTTGTCTGTGTAGCTTCTCACACCGAAATTTGTTCTCACGGCGACTGGATCTCTATATGGGACAGTGCAAAACTGGGTGAACACGATATTTGTTGTGAGTGTGGATGCTATTATTGAGTGGGATTGTGGGGACTAAAAGGATATTGCAGCTTATTGCGATAGTCCAAGGTCTGGATGCGACGAAGCCCTTCCATGTCACTGGGGCTGGTGGCTCTGCGGATCGAGGATTGGAAAAGTTTACGCTTGGGCGAAAGGATGACTGGCTGGATGCGCTGGAGAAATGCTTTGTGGATGTGTTGAAGGAATTTCCTGCAGATTTTGACCAACAGGGGATGAAGAACAAGGTATGTGTATTGTGAAGGCATAGGGAAGCTGAGTACTGACTATGATTAGGTCTTGCGGTTGCTCTATGCGAATACGGAGACGCGCGATGTGCTGCTAGAGATTCAGGTCCAAACGCTGTCTGGGATTGAGGAGTCTGTTCTGTATCGTGCACTTTCTGTTGAGGGGTGGTGGCAACTAGTCACACTGTTTGTGCCCCCTTCTGAGCGCGACAAAGACTTCAAATTCCCGAGGAGCAAAGTTATCCGACCTCGACTATCCCCGAATGTGCGCGCACAGGCAGAGGTTGAGCGCCTTGCAGCGATTGCCTTGGAAGAGGAGCGAAAGAAAAAACAGCTCCTGGAAGAGGCAAGGTTGCGGGCTGCTGCTGATGATGCTGCTGCTGCTGCCAAGAAGGAGGCAGAACTTGCTGCTGCAAAGAAGGAGGCTGACCTTGCCGCTGCGAAGGCTAGGGAACAGGCACTTCTGCGGAAGAAGCAGAGTTATGCCTTCCAGATTGCACAGAGTCTGGAAGTGCGAAAGCGGGCTATGGTGACACAGGGGGAGATGACTCAGAATATTGAGGAGGTTGATATCGAACTTGGGGCGCAGAAGGACAAGGTTGAGGAACTTGAGCTTGCAGTTGCAGGTGCACAGATTGTTGTGCGGGAACATGGAGAGACATCGATGACCCCTGCTGGACTTGCACTTGCACGAGCTCTGACACCGACACCTATACGTGCTAGGACCCCGACACGTGCCACGACTCCCCGTGCTTCGACCCCTGGGCAGGGATCTTCAAGGCAGACACTGACTGCTGGGCCAAGTCAGGCCCAGGAGGAAGTGGCTGAGGAGATTCAGGTTGATGAAGGCCCAGAGTTCATTGGGGATCCAGTGAAAGCATTCCGCAAGAAGGCGAATGAGGACTATTTGATCCCGCCTGATGCTGTTGAGGCGATGGTGGGAAGGTTGCAGCAGGACATGGCTGAATACATTGATACCCCAGGGAGCATTGTGTTTGGCAAGGTTCTGAAGTCACTGATCGGATACCCGACGAACCTGGCGCAGATCTGCTCACCGCACATGACTCATGCATTCATGAGTGTGGAGAACCAAGGATGGAGTGAGGAGAAGGTTGTGCGGGTGCTGGATGCAGATCGCCCTCTGGAGCCATCATTGATTGCGAAGGCACGGGCAGCATTTGGAGTGAAGCGAACTGTGGATGACGCTCAACACACACCTGAGCGCCAACGGACGACAAACAAGAGGCCAAAGACCATTGTGCCACTTCAAGCGATGACCCCAAGGGACCTCGGGGATGTTCAGAGGGACCCTGTCTCACGAGAGGCCTCAGTGCAAGCGATGACACCCAGGGCAATGACTCCCATGGCAACAACACCCAGGGCAGTGACTCCTGGGGGAATGACTCCCAAGGAGTGGATGCACCCCATGGACCCTAGACAACTGGAGGGGTTAGAGCAAATGACGCCTGAGGTGGAGGAGTGGGACTTGGAGCAAGGATCACCACCATCACCATCACCAGTACCACTTGGGAGGAGGAAGGGGAAGGGACGAATGGTGAGGGAGTCATCAGAGGGGGCCCACAGTCAGCTGGAGAGGGAGGCTGATCAAGATTCAGTGGTGTCATCAGAGTCATCAGTGTCAGGAGATTGCTCTGGAAGTGTTGCAACTGATCTGTGAAGGAGTGACTTGTCCTTGCATAGTGCTTGTGTTGATGTGCCTGTTGAGATCTTTACCCTTTGTTTCTGCTCTGTTTCCCCTGCTTTGTTTGCCATGTTTGGATGCCTACCTGAGTAGTTTGCCTAGTTTGTCTGTGACTGACTTGTGCTTATATCTCTGTACACTACTTCTGTTTGATGTGATCTACGATCTACTTGCTGTTGAATGGATCTCTATGTTTGGTGATTGGATGGTGTGTGAATTGATGACTTGATTAAGGACATAAGAAATAGATGAAAGTGAAGTGAGAGTAACTGAATGGACATAGAGTGGAATGTGGAAGTTTAGAATGGAATAAAGTAAGGGGATGAAAATGGAGTGAGGGTGAGATAGGGGTACAACCTGGCAACATGAGAAAGGGGAAGAATGGAATAAACGAAAAGGGAAGAAAATGGAGTAAATGAGAGGGGTACAACCTGGCAACATGAGAAAGAAGAAGAATGGAATAAAGTGAAGGAAATAAAAATGAAGTAGGAGTAATTGAATAAAGAATAAAAGAGATGTAAATAAATGAAGCTAAACTACAAGAAGTAAGACTAAAGTAGGAGTAACTGAATAAAGAATAGAAGAGATCTAAATAAATCTAAATAAATGAAGCTAAAAGAAATAAAACTAAAACTAAAGTAGGAGTAACTAAATAAAGAATAAGAAAAGAAGAGATATAAAGGAAGCTAAAATAAAAGAGATAAATATGAACTAGTAGTAACTGAATAGATATAAAATGTAGAAGAGTGGGAGTGGAATAGTGTAAATAGATGAAAGTGAAGTGAGAGGGACTGAATGGAATGAATGTGAGGAGATGAAAAATAGACTTAGAGTTAAGCTGGATGGAGGTAGAATGGAATGAATTAAATAGAATAAATGAGATAGGGGGTGGAACCTGTCAACATGAGTGTAGAAGACGTGACGCGATGTAGAAGACGCGACGCGATGTAGAAGACGCGACGCGATGTAGAAGACGCGACGCGATGTAGAAGACGCGACGCGATGTAGAAGACGC
>MU129149.1:21740-35016 GCA_014904985.1 Hydnum rufescens UP504
AGGTTGCCTTTTTGGGGCGGTTGCTTGTTTGTGGTTGTGGAGATAGGAAGCAAGATGCAGGATTCAACACCGCAAATTGCTGATACTCAAGAAGTGCCCAAGCGCTGTGCGCTGCAAGCACAGTACCAATAGTACCAAGCATTGGCTAGTTTATAAATAAATACTATATAAAAAAATTGTTCCAGGAAAACCTGAAGAAGGAGGATGGTATGAGTCAGGAGGTCAATTAAGGCATGGAAAGATCGCTAATTACAGGTGGATTGGGCCACTTCTACGCATCCAGAAATTGCCCAAAATATGAATATAGTAGTGTTAGTATTATACGCTCTACATGGGCCGATTAATATTTGGATATTTTCTGCATTTTTCATTTTTCACGCTCTCAATTCCCTAAATAGGGATACTTGAGAGGCAGAAAAATTGAAAATGCGACAATCGTCCAAATAATTAATCGCCCCATTGCTAGAGCGTATAATAACACTACTATATTCAAATTTGGGCCAATTCTGATGCGTAGAAGTGGGCCCAAATCCACTCTGTATTATTATTCTTGTCCTGCTCTTGATCTCTTGTCTCATTCTTCTCTCTTTCTCGTGTTTTTCTCTGTTCAATTTTTCTTTTTTTTTTTTTTCATGTTTATATATGTATATTTGTTCTGTCTTTATTATTTGTTGTATGCTGTCTTTATCTGCCATGTGTCGGCTCTGTGTATCTGTATATATCGTGTGTATGTATTCCTGCTCCTCTATGCAATTCTCATGTATATTGCTGTATTTTTCTGTATGACTCTATCACATTCTATACTTAGTCTATTTATACAACAGCAACAACAGCAGCAACAGCAGGCAACAGGGCATCAACAGCAGCAAAGCAGCAGCCCAACAGCGCAGCAACAGCAGCAACAAGCTGGCTGCAGCTGCTGCCAGCTGCCTGCAACAGCAGCAGCAACAGTGCACGACCGGACGCAATGACCACGACCACACGACCACCACCCACTGAGGCGGGTGTGTGGCTTATAAGGTAAGTTTTGTCATCAGGTAAATACAATACCGCCAAAAGAGTAGCAGCTACTCTTTTTGCGTGCCATGAATCAATTAGTTTTTATACTAACGTGCAGGCCTCTATTCCTCCAGATCAAAACCAAAACAACAAACGACAGGCCGGCCCAATGAGTGACCCAGGAACCACACCCACTGCGCGCGGGTGGTGGTTCTATTTAAGCGTTGAGTCTCCCCCCCTAATAGAGCAGCCCAGTGCAAAAAGAGCAGCCGAAAGCTGCTCTTTTTGCACGGCTTTTAATTTGTAACTATATTACTATTTTGATTCTAAGGTATTGCCATAAATGAAGACCCAAGCAGACAAGGCCCGCCCACAAGAGGAGTCCCTTGGCGAACGAAGAGATGAACCACACACCCGCTACCTGCGGGTGTAGTGCGTTCAATTAATCTATACAAGCGCATGCTAAACACACCCCCGACGACGCAAAAAGACAGCAAAAGCTGCTCTTTTTGCGCTGCTTTTAATTCTTTTAACTAATTGATTTTATTCCAGCTACAGTATTGTCACAAATGAAGACCGAAAGACACCCACGAAGCAAGCCCCCCAACGATAAACGCCCGCAGCAGGGGACCCCGAACTGACGAACGTGCCACATGAAGAGATGAACCCACGAAGAGACGAACCACCAACCCGCTTCGGCAGCGTGTGCTTGGTAATTTTAAGGTGAGCATATAAACCACACAAAAGAGCAGCGTACTTGCTGCCTCCTTTTTGCGTGGCTTTTCTTCTTTTTCCTTTTTACTAACATAATTATACGTTATTTTAGGTTGTCTGGAACCCACGACCCCACCCAAGCAAACACACGGAGAACGGCAACGGACACGCCAAATGAAACCCTGAGGAGGTTCAAAACCCCAACATGACGACCAAGCCCCCCGTACCAAGTACGAACCGCAGACCGCGTACAAAACCAAGGACCACACCCACTTTCGCGTGCAGGTGTGGTCTACAAGTTTTTATTTTTTATTTGATTCTATATGTAAAATGAACGCAAAAGGAGCAGCGTAAGCTGCTCCTTTGCGTCACTTTGAATTTTTTTACTAATCGACATTCTCACTAACTAGGATCTGAACCGAGACCCGCGAAACAAAACACCCGCCCAAGTGATGACCAGCCCCCCTGTACAGAACCAAGTACACGACCAGGGTGCAAAGGAGTACCACACACCCGCTTGGCTGGGGTGTGGTACATTCAGGTGAGTCCACCCAATAGAACTGTGGCTGCAAAAAGAGCAAGCAAAAGCTGCTCTTTTTGCTCAGCTTTTAATTTTTTAATTAATAACTCTTACTCTAGAGATACCTCACTCCATACAGAATACAAATGAAGACCCATGGGCGACCCCCGCCCGAACGATAACACGCCACAATGACACGCGCCTAACACGACGACGCGACCAAAGCAAGAGAAGGTCCTTCTGAACATCCAAAGGGGGTCTGCTGTGTGGTGCAATTAGGGAGGTACTCCACATCATACCTGCGCGAGTACGCATCAGCACACCCAGTTCATGGCATGGGTGATGATGTGTCTCTTATCAGATGAGGAACTAAGTTACAACGATTAATTACAAAGGTTCAAAGTCACCAAGGCGGCAATAAAAGTGCAGACACAATTGCTGCTCTTTTTGCATCTCAAATTTTTGAGTTGTTTAACTCAGCACAGAAGTTCATTGGTAAGATCGTGACCTGGTCCTAGGGACCAGTTGAAAATCAGCCAAACGACGAGGGCCCAACCTGCCAGGGCGCAAACAGGACCATGCCAAGCAACAATACAAGAAGGAAGACCGCGACAATGCGACAAATGTGACAAACGCGACGAGCGCGACCAACGCGACCAATGCGACCAACCGCGACGAGCATGATGAGCACGACCAACGCGAGCAACACGAGCAACGCGAGCAACACGAGCAACGCGACGAGCACCGACCAACGCGACCACAACAGACGACAACGCGCCCGGTGAATGGCCACACGAACCCCACACCCGCTACAGCGGGTGTGTGGTTCTCTATAAGATGAGTCCCCCCCCTCTAATATATCCAGCCGCGCAAAAAGAGCAGCGAAAGCTGCTCTTTTTGCGCTGGTTTTCATTTCTCACTAATGTAAATATTTTTCTAGGTTATCCCCTGCCCTACAACCAACGAAATGAAGAGAAGAACCACCCAACAAAGAACAAGCGGAATGGAGCCCCGCCAAACGAACCCCGACCCCCCCAAAACGACAGCCCGTGACACGAACGCGCGCCAAAACCCACATGCCAAACGAAAAGCACGCGAGTGAAGAAGGACCATCACACAAAATGACGTGGAGCCAACGAGTGGCCCCAGAACCACACACCCGCTGCGGCGGGTGTGTGGTACTTCAAGATAAGTGTTTATTGTTTATTTTTTTTATTTTTGTGGCGCAAGAAGAGCAGCGTAAGCTGCTCTTCTTGCGATGCTTTAATATTTAACTAACCTGTTCATTTTTCTAGATATTGAACTTGAACCCCACGACACCAAACCCACGGAGCGAAACCCGCGATGCCCAACCCGCCGAACGAAGGCCGCGACGCCAAACCCGCTGAACGGAGGTCCGCGATGTCAAACCCGCTGAACAAAGGCCCGCCCCCATGAATGAAACCGTGAAACGACCGGACGACCGACATGAACCCGCGAACTGGGCCGCACAGGAAAATAGGGAGCCACACACCCGCTGCGGTGGGTGTGTGGTACTCTAAGATAAGCTTGTTTTCATTTTTTGTGGCGCAAGAAGAGCAGCGTAAGCTGCTCTTCTTGCGATGCTTTGATGTTTAACTAACGTCCTTATTTTCTAGATCTCGAACCCCGCACGAACCCCCGACGCCAAACCCGCGACCTGAAACCCCATGACCGAAGCCCGTGACCCGAAGCCCCGCGACCCCAAACCCACCGAACGAAACAAAACCCCGTGAACGAAACCGCGAACGTGCGAGTACCACACCCGCTGCGGTGGGTGTGTGGTACTCTCAAGGTAAGTCTTTCTTTCTGGAGCTACAATCGCGCAAGAAGAGCAGCCATGGGCTGCTCTTCTTGCTCTTCACTACATTAAAGTAACACATCTTTTATTTTAGGTGACAAAATAGCCTCCCCCCCGAATAAGCCCCCGCGAGATGTGCGCACTGGGCCCCACCACAAATGGGCAAACGGGCCCATACAAACGTGTGAGCTAGGCCCAGGGTGATCATTTACAGTATGAATTTTCATTTTGCTACAAGTGCGCAAGAAGAGCAGCCTGTGGCTGCTCTTCTTGGGTGCATGGGTCCCCACTGGGCGAGCCTAGTGTATATAATAATAATCAATAAATAAATAATAAATAAATAAATAATCCTAATGGCTAGGGGCCCCAGGGGCCCCTGGGCTGCTTGACCAGCCCCCCCGACTGAATTGCAGGGGCCCTGGGGGCCCCCCAGGTCTGATATCTAGTTAGAGCATATAAATGCAACCCTTGAAATATCTAGTTAGATACCGATAATTGGCTGACCAGGCTGCCGCCGACATGATAGGCAAAGTGATGTGGACTGAACGACCTTGCCGGTCTCCGTCTTGCCAAACCTGTAAATTCATTCCCTCACCGTGCGCATACTCGATCCTCACAGAATAGGAGAATAGCCAAGGTTGGCTGAGAATGATGTCCTTCTGCCCGATATTATCGGACATAATGAAGAAATTATGTGGGAGGGGTACTCCTCCGACCTGGATTGGAACGTCGCGACAAAGTCCAACGAGATTGACTTGGTGGCCAGAGACTCCATGAAGGATCCAGTCCTTGCCGGACGGATCCATAGGCAGCTCTAGTTTAGCTTGTGTTGACTGTACCATCATATTTAACTCACTCCCATTATCAATTAGCATGGTGCAGGCTTGCCCCATTATCATGCCTTGGATCTTTGCCGTTACCATAGCTAGGAAGGTCGGGCGGAATGAGAAGTCTGAGTCCCTTACGTTGAACACTCGGTTGTGTTCCTTTTCAAGTTGTCGCCTATAGAATTGTTCAGCCTGATCATCGGTGTCGAGTCTGCTGTCGTCCGAAGCATAATTGTTCTTGGAATCATCGGATTCGAAGGCAACTACGTTGATTTCGTGGTCCTGCGGTTTCTTAGGTGGGCGATTAATGAGTGGCTGTTTAGGTGGTCTACCAGGCTTTAGTTCAATAGGCTTAGCAGAGGAGAGTTTGGCCGGATTCTCAGGAGGAACGACCGGACTTTGATCAACTGAAGAGAAGATCGAAGGAACGTCTTTAATTTCAGCAATATGCTCTAAGCAGTTAACTGTGGCCTCAACATTGTGAGACCCGGCGGTTTCCGGTTTGACTGGAACGCGTTGCGTCTTTGTCACTACCTGGAGTCTTTTGCACAACTCAAACGACGACCCTAGAATATCACCAAGCTTGACCGTCACATCCTTGTCCATAAGGGTCTTGTATAGTGCCTCAATATCGACGTTCTCCTGGAGTTCGCTGGCAAAACGGTACGCAGGTGAGGCTCATTTCTTTCCTTGGTCAGGCTTACTCCGCACGACTACGTCCTCTAGTGCAGGATTTGTTTTAGGTCTCAGTTTCGTGATTGGAACTTCCTTATCGCCAACTACTTCCTTTTGCTTGCGAAACGAAGGTTGATCCATGGTTGCGTCCCGCATCTCCACATCCTCGTTCGGCAAAGCTGGTGTGGGTTCGGTAGTGTGTGCCTCCCTCTTCAAGATGGTGGGTACCTTTGGATTATCAACCGGTGGAGCTTGTTTAACTGGACGTTGGGGTAACTCAACGTACGCCCTATTTGGGCAGTCCGTCTTCTTTCCCTTAGGATTGTCCTTCACATATGGTTCGTTTCGCTTTGCTTCGCCATCCCCTTGCTTTCTTTCAGCCGGAAAGACTTCGTACTCGTAATTGCCAAACACGGTGAATTCCTGGTTCAGCATTTCAAAGCTCCATAGGTGTTCCATTTCTACGTTCGAAGCATTCGCGAGCTGATCTCGAAGGATGCGCGCGACTCCTCCGTTGTCGATGTCCCCGTGAGGTAGATCGGTACCATCAAGCTGTACAAGGCGACCCTCATTCGAGATCTTCAACACCTTCTTCGCGATAAAAGCCTTTGTCTCAGGACACTCTTTAAGTGAGTGTCCCTGTTCACCGCACATGAAACATTTAATTGACGAGATGTTGAATTTGCCTGTGCGGCGCATGACCTTATCGGGATCGAATTGGCCTAGCGCTATGGTCAAACGTCCTATTTTCTCCGCAAGATCGTCGATGTTTGACTTCATCGGATCGCCCTGGTCTGGGGCTTTAGTAATATCAGAAGGTTTAGTAATATTCTCTTCCTTCTTTTGCTTGTTATCAAGCTTGGACTGAAGTTTCCTGTTCTTAACCCGCCTAGTCTCGTCATCCGAGTCGTCCGTACCTGAATCGTCATCCGAGTCCATCGTGTCCGAGGACTTATCATCATCTGAGGCCACGTTCGATCCGTCGTCATCTGGAACGCGATATAGGTCTCGTTTAAGATGGAGCTTGATGGCCTGGGTGGCCTCGTTCATGGGAGGAGGATTGGTTAGATCCGTCCAGAGCTTGGAGTTCCTTAGTACATTGCCAATTTCTTCGCGAAACGACATGGGTTTGACACCCCTCCAGAAATAGTCATACTTATCGGTTTGCGATAGAGCCTTGCGATCCTCGAGCGCTCTCGCGATAACCATGAACTCACAGATGTAATTATCGAATTTCTCAATAGAAGAAAGCTTCCTGTCCTTGCGGACGAGTTTGAGTAAATGATCTACCTTGTAATAAGGTTTCTCTTCTTCTGAAGGGTAGTAGTCCAGTAAACGGGACTTGAAAACTTCCCAATCATCATTGTAATATTCATCTAACGACTCAATAAACCTTTCGGATTTAGTATCACAGTAACGAGTAATTTGACGAATTGTTTGGGCAGGGGTAAGATGGCCGCGGTAGTGCAGAACTCATATTCTGCGAGGAAGTGTAAGATCCTTTTTCCTTTGAATCGCAGAGCGTCTCTGGAACATGGTCCAGGCATGCGAGCAAACGTAGTAGTCGACATGTTTGTGACCATGGCTTAAAGAATTGAATTGATTTGGATACGGATTGAGAGTTGTGACCCCCTGTAAGGACCACCAGATTTGTAAGCGGGAAACAGAGGATGAAACCAGCTACAGTCCGCGAAATGAATACGAGGACGAAGAGAGGGGATCACGGGGCCAATCTGAATGTTAAGGTCCGAGGGGAGGGAGGTCTTTGGACGGTGAAATTGTCCTGTATAGACAGAGCCTATCCAGACAATAAATGAAGGGGTTGATAAATCAGGGAATCACACTCTAGGTCCTCCTCTTGAGAGCCTATCAAAAGTGTGATTAGTGGGGGTGGAGTTTTGGAATTTACCCTGACACCAGCAGCAGTTCAACTAGCTTTTCAACTGGGGATGGGGGGAAAGACGATAGAAATTCGCATCTCCTGCACTTAATATACATCACAGAAAAATGATATGGTAACCGGCGGAAAGGTGGGATTAAGGCGAAAATGAGGAAAAAGAAATCAAGTCAAAAGCTTCAAAACTGAAGGAGATATTCAATTAACAAGTGAGAATGGGAGAATATGGCTTAACCAAGGTATTCCTCCTCTTCTACTGGACCAAATCCCTTGAGGAATGGTGGAACTGGTCGCCCTAGATGTACCCTCCATCGGGAATAGGGTGCCGGAACCATAATTGCCTTTAGTAATCAGAAAAGTGGAGGTAAAAGTGAAATGAGCCATGAGGAGACTAAATTACAGGAGGCTGAGTTCTAATCCGCTAGTTTTTCCCTTGGTACCATTCGATGCGGATTTTCAGCATCTTTCCAGGGTGGTCGTTTCCAACGAATCGGATCAAAACTGATGGAGTTATTTGCGAAATACTGAAGGATTGTGTGGAGCATGAGGTAAAATCGACCTGGAAGATGCAGTTCGCATCCGATAAACGCGTGTGTGGTACCGTTAGACAGGTATTGATCGTAGCTTTCTGGGCGCTGTCTTGCCGAGTCGATCCGATCAAAAATGAGGGAGATATTCACGAAATACTCCTTGAGAGCATTGGAATAGCCCCTATTCAACATGTGACAAGTCCGCGAGTCAAAGTGGGAGTTGTGTTATGTAATCCAAGGTCAAATACCGCCCTTGAGGCATTTGGATATGCCAATAGTGATACAATAGGTGGACGAAAGTAAGCAAGTTGAATTGCTTTAGCCTGGTTGAACTGGCTTGGAAATAAGTACAATTTAGATGGCCTGTTGAAGTGCCAAGGACAGACAAATAATTGTCTCATATATAGGGTGGAGGAAAAGTATAAAGGACCATGGATCCTGGGATGTGAATCCATACTATTTGATGGCCAGAGGAATAACGAGTGTGGATACGCGAGAAATACAGAAATATGGATTTGTTTGAGGAGGTAGTTGGGCCCAGATGAGGTATGTATGTAGTGGGATTTTATCCCTCCAACACCGGTCTGGTACAAAGGATCAAAAACCCATGCATCGGCACTACAGGTCGTCCAGAACAAGGCCGCATGCACCATCAGTGGTACGTTCAAGACAACACCAGTGGCAGCCCTCACAACGGTCTGCTCCCTTGTGCCAATTAGTCTCCAAATGGATTATCTGTCCAATCGTGCGGTAAATCGCTGGAATAAACTTGACGAGTGCAATCCAGTAATTTGCCGCCTCCCTATGGCAAAACGGAATGGACAAGAGGTGTCAGACCCTCTGCCCATTTCCCCACCCCATATAAAGTCGAAGAACTGGCATGCTGATGGGCCGAATGCATATAAGCTCACACTCGATGCCGCTAAACAAGCTGAGTGCACAAGATTATGGAAAATGTCACAGCATATGATCTCCGGTATGGAGAAGATTGAGATGTTCATAGATCCTCCCTGGCACTGCTCAGAATGGGATGACAATTTAAAAGGGCACATTTCCCAAGAAATACTGCCATCAACAAAGGGGAAATCCCTCAAGAAGCAATGGGCAAAGAGGCACAAGAACGAGGCGCTCACCCGCAATCAAGATCCAAGTCAACTAGCCGTATACTCAGATGGATCTATGTTCTTCAAAGATGGGGTCCGCAAAACTGGTCTAGGGGTGGCAGCATACCACCTTGGCAAGATGGTATTCGAATCCTCCGCATCACTTGGAGAACATGTCATAGTCTATGACACAGAGATGGAAGGCATTGCAGTGGCAGCCGAACTCACTCAAGACTACATCCTATCACTCCCATCCCCTGCCTCAATCAAGCACGTTAATTTTTTCACAGACAATACGGGAGCACTGTACCGAGCCTTCAGCGCAAAGCCCGGGAAAGCACAAAACTGTTCAAGATGCTTCTGTAAGGCAGTACTTGAACTGTTGGATGCTAACAAAGACCTTATTATCCTAATGGGGTGGGCACCAGGACACCTTGGTATAATAGGCAATGAACGTGCAGATGTCCTTGCTAAGAGGGTGGCAGTGAAGTAGCAGCCACCTGGAATTTCTCTCACTGTCCTACACAGGTAGCCTTCAGAAGAAAGAACTATTGGAGCGCTGGATACATGACTGGATTACCTCAGCCCACAACCACAACTCAGCATTCCACCTTGCCGACAAGTTCAAACCAAGCCTCCACCCAACCCCCCTGTGCAGCAACCTTGGGCGAAAGACCTTTAGCTGGGTGGTCCAATGCATGACAGGACATCGCACATATAGGGAGCTACTATGCAAAATTCATTCCGGATGAAGAAGTCAACTGCCCCTGCGGCAAGGATCTACAGACCCGCGAACACGTCCTACAATCATGCATGCTGCACGAGGGTCACTGCCACCTACTCGGAGACACTGACCAAGACTGCAACACAGCAAAACTTCTGGGAACGATGGACAGTAACGTACACCTCGCGGCCTTTATCGAGGCCTCGGGGGCTTTTTCAAAGACATAAACCCACACTATCCTAACATCTGCCCACCTCCCAAGATATATGGGTATCGCTGAAGCACTAGATACAATATTGGGATGGAACTGTTCACCTTTCTCTCCTACCGTTTTCTCCTCCACCTCCATGACTGAAGGGACCGTCTGCCACCACTCCTATGAGTGTTCGCCCCCTGTCAGCATTTGTATGTGCGAACAACCTGGCATCCTACCAGGCGTGCTGTTTCACTTCGATTAAATCTTTATATGCCTGTCCCTTTTTAATATGTTCCCATGGCTCTCTCTGTCGTCTCACCCATCTCAGATCACACCTGCACACTGTCAAATCCACACCCCTCCGCTCACCCCCTTCACAATACTCCGATCAAAACATTAGATTAACTCTCAGGTACTGACTTGTCATGTATTTGGACTGCTCTTGGCCCCTCGGGAGCCTACTGCGGTATATAAACTAGAATTCCTCCTCCTCCTCCTCCTCCAAGGCTCCAATGAGTCCGAATGCGGGAGCAGCCACATCAGCAAATACTGCTTTGACTCTGGTTGTCTCGTCCACTAGGACATTTGTGCTGTTTGGGAGGGGGGACTGGGCACCTTTCTTCCCAATCCACCCACTATTTTTTTTTTGATTTTATTTTATTTGGTCACTTTGTTTCCTGGCTTTGTCAGGCGACCACCAGACCCACCTGTGCACAGTGTCACAGTCACATTTGCTGCCCTCACGCACCGAGATTGGCGAAGCAACTGCTTTGCAATCATTCACACAACCATGCCAGTAGAAGACAAAGGATTGACCAACGACCAATGGTTACAAACTCGCACCAAGACGCGGGTGGCTCAATCAGGTGATTTTCATTTATGATAATTATCTAAGATAGCTGACATCCATGAGTCATCACTTTCCGGAAGCAAATGTGTGACACAACTTCAACCTTGAAAGGCTCTTAGCCACAATCTTTTAAACCTAATTGGAAACCTAAGAAATGATGAAATGGATGCTCTTAAGCAACTCTCGGTTTCCATTTCTCAATATCTCTCTTTGTTGGCAAGCTTAACCATGGTCTTTTCTGTTGATGCCACCAATGTTTATTTTCAGGCTGGTCAGACAGTCTTAGGGGCCTTAAAAGGTATGTCATTTTGATATCTGTATAGTGCCTGATAGGCTTGTATTATGTTTGATATCAAAAAGTGATCAAAAGAGTATTTGATAGCAAAAGAGTTGGGTTTGAGCTCAATTTGAGATCAATTTGAGATCAACTTTGGAACTTGTAGAATTCTGCAATGCTTTACTGTAGTGCAGACGAGACATTTTAAAAAGAGAGATCCGCAAATGAAGACCGTGACCCCTCAAGGGAGCACCCAAATGTAACCGACCCACGACCCGGGCATATGGACCCCACCCGCGCGCGGTGTGGGGGTATATGCAGGTGCGTTGGCCTGCATGAAATATGCCTCCCCGCTGTGTGCAACCCCAGGGGATAATATGATTAAGCGTAATATGTATATAATAATAGTAATAATAATTAAATAAAAAATAATAATAATAGAACAAACAAATAAATAAACAAGAAATTCTAGCACAGCCATGATGGCCGATAGAGCCAAAAAACTGAAATGGAATGGCTTTATTTCGGCCGAAAGGTTTGGGGACCTCTAGGTACCAATTTTCTGCCCGAAAGGTGTACCATAAATTAGGTCCCCTATGTGACTGACCCAGCTGGAATCGGATAAATGTGCTTGCATTCTTGTGTTCATCATAGAGGCTTTCCATCACAGCAAGCTTCGATTCAAGGAGAAGGTCAAGACGTTTTCCCTTAAAATGCGACATCCTGCCTGTGGGCCCATGGCATTGCACATTGATTTGCACTCTGGCCATTGTTCTGAGTCTGTTGATGTTTTAGTGTTCTGGTGTGGAATGTTTTGGAGCGAAAGTTTATCGATAATAAATCTCCCTGTATTAGGACCACCAGTTATGAAGAAGGTTAGGAGCTCCGATGACTGTCAAATCAAAATCGTTTCAGCCAGTGTGATGATAGGAGACTGTGTTTCTTTTATTCCTAAATGGGTTGGTGCTTCGATGGTTTATCACTCTGCAAGATATGTATTGTTTTATTGGCAGAATGGAAATGTGTTGGACCTAGCAATATCAATAATATTTAGATGCTTTAAAAGCTTGATTACTCTGTATGGAAAGCTTATAGAAGGCTTATAGTGGAGGATGCTATAGAAGGACTTATACGTCTGGGATGCTTCTGGAAAGCTATTATACGTAGTTCGTGTGCGTTTGTTCGGTTACGATACTTTGTGGTCCTTGTTTACGTCTCCTAGATCAAATGCGGATATCTGTGGTATAAGAATGGTCAGCGCTTGGCTTTAGTTTGGTTAGTATGCTTCATCTTCTTTCCTGACTCGTATTTCGTTATGCTACCTTTTCCTTGGATGTCCCAGCATACCTCTAACCTTAGGTTTTGCAACTACTCCTTGCCTAGTAATTTCGCGTAGATGGGCTTCCAGTAGCTTGTCTCAACAACCTTAGGGAAGATGACTTAGCCCAGATGGCTTAGATAGACATTCTTTTGATATTAGCAGATGTAGACAGTAGTTGACAGTGGTTGATTTCCAGAGTGAGGAGATGGGTGGGAAGCAAGAAATTGCTAGCTTTATAATACTATCTGCTGTGGCTGTGCATGGACAAGAACAAAGAGTAATAAAGCTATGAGACATGAGTGATGTCATGGGGAGTCATAGTGGAGTAGAACAAAATATATAAAGAAATGATGCATAATGCGTCATAGCTGAGTCATCTATAGATGTGATGTCATAGTGAAGCATAGTGATTCCATTCATAAAGAGAACAAAAGGATTCATAAAGGGAATGATGTCACTAATTTGCGAGTTGTTGGAGTGGTTTGGAGCATGATGTCACTGATCTTGTGAGATGGTTTTGGGGCTCATGGGAAGCGAAAATAAAGGACATCTCCGGTTCTGGAGATTAATCTGAGCATAGTCAGTGGTTAAGTGTTATTGTTACTGGTTAATAAAAGGAAACAAGTGCATGTGTGGATTCGATGCAGAACAGTAGTTTTGTATCCGTAATAAGCGTGCTTGGTATCATTCAATGCGGATTTTAACAGCTTTCTGGGCGCGGTGGTTCCGACAGATCCGGTGGAAACTGACGGAGAAATCGTTTTTTACTGATGGGTGTTAATTCTGATAGTATATCGTTCTGTATGAGTTCAGTTTTAATCTGT